>PVKN010024879.1:0-14303 GCA_004027915.1 Capromys pilorides | reverse complement strand
TCTTGAGAAGATGTAATCAGAGCAGTGAATAGTACTAATGCACAGTGGCTCTTACCCTTTATATTCATTAGTTTCTCCTTATGAGATTTAATGTAATATACATAGCTATGAGATCTATGTTGTTTTTCAGTTGCCCTCACCACAAATATGTAACCATTTATAACTAAAAAAACAAAACAAAAAAAGCTATAGATTAGTTCATTATCCCTAAAAATTTTTAAATCTGCTACTACCTATAAAATGCTTTCAAAAGCATGTTGTCTGAAAAAAAATCAAATTCAATATTCTTCTCGGAACACCTTGGGGCCATTAGCCCCAGGGAAGTTCATTCTAGTATCCAGCTGCCATAGCCATAGCCCAGACAATCCAGAGCTATTTCAGTTTTCTGTGATATTTTCTTTTCTTAATTTTTAAAAATATTTGGGGCCGGCGAGATGGTTCAGTGGTCTAAAGCGCCTGCGGGGACTGCAGTTCGATCCCCGGCACCACATGCTGCGCCAGCGCCACCACCAGGGCAGGCTGAGCCAGCCACAAAATGAATAAATAAAGAAACAAACAAACACAACAAGCAAACAAACAAATAAATAAATAAAATTTTTAAAAAAAAATTTATTTATCTATTTATTTCTTGATTTGATACAGGGTCTCCGCACACAGTTCAGACTCATAATGATCCTCCTGTCTCAGCCTCTCCAGTGCTGGGATTACAAGTATGCACCACCATATCCAGTTTCAGTGGCCAGCATGGTATTCCCAGAACAGCATGCAGTACCAGGGATCAAATGAGGGTCTTTGTGCTTGCCAGGCAGGCACTTAGACTGCCAAGCTATCCCCCCAGCTCCTCTGGGAAATTCTCATACTTATTTTCTGGACTCTTTTTCTGTAGCATTATTTTCAGGGTTAGTATCACTTTCATGTATAGTTAGTCTTTTTTACATACACATATACACACATGAATTAAAAACTTGTGCACAATCACACTTTCATGTTGCTAGATGCTTTTAATTATTAGTATTCCACATACATGTTTTTATAATTATGAACCTTTAAAACTTTACTTTGACAATTTTATTAAACTGAAAACTCAATTTGCATAATAGAAGTGAAAGGTATAGTTTTGATCATCGTTGACTGCTTATTTTCACTTGTGTCAAAACTAGATTTTCTTTCTTTCTGTCTCTATTTTTTCTTGGCTACACATCATTCAGATACACAACCTGAGTGTTTAGAATTTCCTGTCAGTCAGTGATTCTCAAAGTTGAACAATGTTTCATGGACATTTTGCAAAAGTTCTGCCTTAACCCTATCTTCTCCCATGACCTTGGATTTTTGCTATCTTCCTATATTAAAAAAAAAAAAAAAAGGAACATGTCATTAGCTTTTAGTAAATCAAGATTTTTAAAACTCTTTCTCTTCTTAACTGTTTCTCTGTTGGACTTTGAAATTCATAGCACCATATACAATAGGGACAGAAATTTATTTTTAAAACTGTAAATTTCACCAGTTACAAAATATTACTTGTTAGAACTACATTTTCAGATACTATACTATTACTCTTCTACTAAATATTTCCAAACGCACTTTCTTGTTGTGTTATTTGTACTCAGATGTTCCCCTCAAAGTCTCATTGTGGTCAGTCTTAGGTGGGGTTTTTGGGAGGTGATGAGATCTAGAGTGTGTGATGCAGTGGTTAAGGATGACCCACCCTGAATGTGGATAACCAATCAGTAGGCATACAGGCTGGATGGAATAGAAAGGCAGCTTCTGCAGCCTGCGGCTGCTGCTTGCTGCTTGCTTCTTTACTGTCTCCTGTCTGCCATGACATGAACTGCTTCTCCTCTGTGCTATCCTCCGCCATACCACCCTGCTTTGGGGTCAGCCAACTATGATCCAAAGCATCTACAAACAGCTGAGGTAAATTTTGCCTCCTTTAACATAGGGTACTGGCTATTTCATCTCAGCAAAAAGAAAAACATTAAGATAATTCTTTGATGATATTTTTAATAAGTCCTAGCACTCTTGAGGAGATAGTCTTTCAGTTAAAAAAAAAAAAGTTAAGTTCTTCCTCAAATGAGATTTATTTTTATTTTGTTTTGTTTTGTGATAGGGCTTTGCTATGTAATTCAAACTTGCCTTGGACTCACTATGTAGTCCAGGTTGACAGTAAGTCTCCTGCCTCAGCTTCCCTAGTGCTGGAATTAGAGATATGTGCCACTATTCCCAGCCCCTGAAATGAGATTTCTTATATCCCTGAATTTTAAAAATTTTTCAGGCCTTCCTATATTTGTTGATAAATTTCCTGAGCTCTTTTCTGAGTCTCTTATTTTTGTGTATATTCTTATTTCTTAATGGTTTTGTTCATGAAGAGACATGATGGTATAGTCAGATTTTTTTCAATTATTTTGTTGCTGTTCTTCACAGCTTATAGAAACATCTTCAGTCCATCTGTAACATCATTATGAAGACATTGACTCCCACCCTATCAGATGTGCTAGGACTGTGGTCTTGCAACACTGAGGCGTGAAATCGCAAACCAAAGAAGGTTAGAGGATTGGTACTGGAAAAATAAGAACAACCGCTGGATTTTTAGGAAAGCTCCCACATAGGTGGCTGCTGAGGATCTTTGTCAGTGATTATTTATTTATACAGCAAAGTCACAGAGTGGGTACAATGTGGATCAAACTACAAGCAACCTATAGGATTACACATGTAGTCACTTAGCTAATGTGGATCCAATTGGAAAATGACTCACGTAGCAGGGGCATAGAGAAAGAACAAAGGCATTTCTGGAAAGGGGTGGGAGCCTGATCTAGATCTTCTGCTCATCCACCTGTGTGTAATACACTGTTACCTGGGCTTACTGGACCAGGTCCTGCTAATGACAATATGATCTCAGGTTGTTGTGTATCTCTAGGGAGGCTCACAGGTCTAGATATCAGAATCCACCTTGAGGCCTGGCCCTCCAGGCTTTCCTCTGTCCACAGTTTTGATGTTTTGATCTTCTACACTGACTCTCTTGAGAACTCAGTCCCTCTCCTGGTTGTCTGTTAATTTCTATCTAATGTAGCTGTCTATAATAGTATTAATAGGTTTTGAATTTGATTTCCTCTCCAGTTTGTTGATTCTGTTTTTCCCTTACTGTTTCAATGCCTGTTTTCTAGCCTTGAAGTACTAAATGCTGTGGTTAGTGGTTTGGGAGCTTAATTTATTGTATTTTACTATTTTTTTTCTTCAGGCAAACTTATTTTCCTCCTATATGTGGAAATAACGTATAACCTGATGCTATGGTGTTTCTTCTTCCACTGAGTCATCTTTGCAATAATGTCATAGACATGTGGTGCATGTGGAGCACCAAATGCAGTGATTTTCCTTATAGTCATGCTTGAGTTTTTTCTTGTTAACTTTCTATGGTGGTCACTGCACAGTGCATTAAAATAGATGACCATATCTTTTTTTAAATGTATTTAGTACAGGGTGTACAACAACTACAGGGTCACACTACATAGAACACACTCATCGTGATTCTCCTGATTACAGCCTCCCAAATGCTGGGATTACAGACATGGGCCACCATGCCCAGTCTCAATCGCCATCTCAGCATGCCCCCTGGGGTGGGGCAGGCACCCAGGACCAGGGATCGAAACCCCTTTCCCTGCCTCTGCCTACGCAGCTCTTTTGTCTGCTGAACTATCGGCCAGCCTGATGAACATACCATACTAAAGAGCATATTTGAGTCCTTTAACAGTCTCCTTTAGGTTTGGACACTAAGTAGTAATGAACTATAATATAAAATAATTCTCTTCATAGTTCTCTTCAAGTAAAAGTAAATTAGAGTGGTCTTTTTCAGCCTAGCAACTTCTCCTGCCTGGAGGTCAGAGCAGCTTCAATCCCTTGCCTTGATGCTGGACGTTAAAGTCACTGAAAAGGAACATATTTCTGAAGAAGTAAAGCTTAACCTTTACACTTCCCAGTTGGGCCACTTCCATGCTCAGTTCTCTGTTAGTAAGTAGGAAAGCCAAACATTGGGCTCTTCTGTCCATTAAGATTATAGAAGACAATGGGGCAACTGAGAAATGCAAAGCCCCTCTTCCTAAGATTAAAATGTGTTTGGAGTTCCTTTTGTAATATTTCATTTTGTCTTTTAGCAGAAAGTGGCATCCTGCTTCACTTTCTCTTCAAGCAAAAAATATATTGGACTGCACCCTTTCATCTTGCCTTCTCCAAAGCCATTTAAACTCCTTTACTTCTGCTATATTTCAAGCAATCTTTTCTTTACATTTGCACAACTGAAAGGCATCTGTCTTCATAACAAATCATTTGTTCATTCAGAAGTGTTGAACTTCTGAAAGTTCAGTCAGAAGTATTGAACTTTCTACCTTTGCCTAATAACATTTTTCGGGTCTTATTTTTTATTTTTATTTTTATTTATTTATTTATTTATTTATTTTATTTTTTATTTTTTGCAGGACTGGGGATCAAACTTACAACCTTGCACTTGCCAGGCAGGCACTTGTGCCTCGGAGCTATCTCCCCAGCCCCTTCAGGTTTTAAACAATGAAAGTTGAAGACAAGGTGGTAGTACAAAACTGTAATCCTGGTACCTTGGGAGGCTGAAGCAGGATCAAAAGTTCCAGCCTAGGCCTGGTAATTTAACAGTTATCTCAAAATAATAAGACCCTCTCTCAAAATAATAAATGATTGTGGATATAGTTCAATGTGATGGCTCTCAGGAAAGGAGATAGGAGTAAGGATAGCTCTGAATCACCTATATAAAGCTGGGAAGTGTGTCTCTGTAGTATCTGTCATCCCTGCCCACTACTTTGTATGCAATTCTTGAGGGAGGTGGGATCTATGAAACTTGATACAAACTCTTCATCACCCATGCAACCTGACCTATGTGTTGACTCCTTTCAAGTACATTTCTGGGTGGGGTTTCTTTTGTTTGTTTTTGTTTTTTTGAACAATGAGAAGGAAATGTCTTCTCCTAGCAATCAGAGGTATTATAAACAGCTAAGTTATATAGAAATTAATAGTCTGTCAGACAGCGATAGGCCCTTGAGGTCAGTGCAAAAGGGGAGAATACATCAAAACTGGCTGGATATCCACCTGAAGAAGTCAAGGCCTCAAGATAAAATCAAAATGGCCAGAATTGCATATTTACCTAAGAGATGAATGGAAATGTGAGATTATACTGTAATTGGCACTCCTAGTCCATTAAACCCAGATAGGCATCAGACATCCAGGTGAGTGAGCAGGATATCTTTCCCGAAATTGTTTTAAGAGTCATAGATAAGTTGAAGTTACCAATGCCAATCCATATGGCCTTACTATGTGCCCACTGCCCGACTGGATCGATATTAGGTGAAGTAGGTATAGTTGTAATCCTCTAGGCTGAAAACAGTTTGACCCATATCTTACCCACAGTATGACTTTGCTGTATATTTATACCCACAAAGGACCTTGGTGGCCACCCACTAGGTACCCCTACTGTCTCTCAGGAGCTATTTCTCAGTTAACTTTTCCTACTCTTACCTTCCATTGTCCACTGGGATTCATTCTTCAATTTCGGGGGACATGAACTCTGCACATCTGACATCTAGCAGGTTGGGAGTTAAATTCTTCCTCTATCAGAAGGAACGTCCAATCTGAACCAAATGAAGAAGCTCGGTATATATTAAGAAGTTACAAGGGCTGATGAGATAGTTCAGTGGACTAAGTAAGGGGAGGGACCAAGGTTCAATCCCCAGAACCACATGCTGCATTGGCCCTGTCCCTGGCACAATGAGCTGGCCACTGAGTCCAGGCATGGTGACATATGCCTGTAATCCCAGCAGTGGGGAGGTTAAAACAGGAGGATCACTATGAGGACAAGCTCTGTAGCAAGACCCTGTACAAAATACATTTTAAAAAAGAAGAAGTTATAGACACTATGAAGAAGAATAAAGGAAAAAGGAAAGGAGGTAAGAGTATGGTACCTCTGAATCACCTATATAAAGCACCAAAGAAATGTTACAGGTTTATGATTCTAAATTGGATGCCTTTTCCCCCTTTGAATCATGGAACAGATAACAATACCCAGGACCTACTAAACAGCAAAGGAGACATATTTTTGGCCCAGCATAATAAAAGAAGAATTAAACTTATAAATATACTTCCAACTCAGTGGAAATTGGGGGACTATAAATATAGTTTAAAAGAAATGAAGGGGTGTGATTGTCTAATGAAAAGGGAGGAATAGTCACTGTGTTTTCTGGGAATGAGTAGAGATAATCTGGAATTGTAGATCCACCTCTTTTCACTTCTTACCTGTCATGGTTATGACAGTTATCAACTTCCATGGTGTTCCCACATGGGATGGACTCAGCAGATAGATTTCAGTCTCTTCTGTATGGTGTGCCAAGAATTGCTAGCACATGTCCAATGCCAAGTGAAAAACAACCACATTTACTGAAAGTCAGAGGAAATGTGTTCAGGGCAATCTATGCAGTCAAAAATTTTGACATGAACATCAAAGTGGTGCTGGGATGAGAGGAAAGTAGGAAGCACACGACACATAGTAAATCAGGCTTTAAGAGTTTTAAAGGGTATGTACCCCAGTCTGGTTGCCTCTTATTGGATCTCTGTAGTAATATTGACAGAGTACTAAGTCATCACAGGGGCTTTCAACTCTCATGTCTGTCCAGAATGTGCTTGGATTTTAGTATAAGTATGTGATATGGTGTACATTCATGAAGCTTTAAGAAAGTTTAAGTGAGGGAAAAGTGACCATAGGTCAGACCAGGAGAGTGAATGTGCTTGTTCTTCCATATGTTCTGGGCCAGTGCATCAAAGAATTCCTGGGTCTTTCTTATTTTATTTTCTACCTCTCTTGAAACAATGGAAGGAATATTGGCTCACAATTCCCATGGTACCACCTGTATTAGTGGCACTGAAGAAAAATACAATTTAGCATGCAGATGGGGATATAATAAGGTAGTCTGATGATTCCTCTGGAAACCATCTAAGATCCAACCTATTTGAAGTAGCCCATCAAAGAGGGAGTTCTGCCTTACAGGTGTTCTGTCCTCCACAATAAGAAGATTATAGTAGAGTAGAAATTCAGTTAGGTTAAGTAGGCAGTACAAGATAGGCCAGGGTAACCAAAGGAAGAAGGGTAATGGCTGGAGCAAGTCAAAGACCAAAGATAATAACTCAGGAAATCACTAATGTTTCCTTGAAATTAAGAGAAGTGAGATTATCATGGGATGTCTCTCATCTTCTTAAGCTTTCTTGACCCTTTTTGTGACTGGGGTTTCTGAGCTTCTGAAGAGCTCCTTAGCACACACAGGAATTTATTTCCTATTTTTCCTGAAGTTTAGGCCAGTAGATTCTCAAAGCCCCCGTTTTGCATACCCTTGTAAGACACTTCAGGATTTATTTTTGTTTTCCTTACCCCCGGCTGTGTTCTTAATTGCTTCGCAATGGCATCTCACTGACAGATGCTAGGCTGCTGACATTATTGCCAGTCTTGCTAAAATGAAGTTGCCTGGCACCTGAGGGAAACTTGGCCTTGTGGACTCTTCATTTCTCACGGAGACATCTGTGTCCGATTTTCAGGGCCTGACCTGTAGGGAACATACTATCTTGCAGGAATTCCTGTTGCCCTCATTGCTCATCTGAGATGCTGCCTAATTACCAGGGTGGTACTCAGATCCAGCCCCCATAATCCAATCCCTCAAAACTCTGTGATAGAGAGTGAAGGTGCTCCAAGGACTTAGAGACCAAGGAGAAAGTGTCCTGAGAGTGCTATAGAGTTCACACACATTGACTGAGCAAAGTTCGATGAGTGAGATCCACGGAAGATTTATATCTTTTTATTTATTTATTTTTAATTTTTTAAAATGTATTTGGTACAGGGCCTCACTACATAGCTCAGACTCATAGTGATCTTCCTGGTTTCAGCCTCCCCAGCACTGGGATTAGACACGTACCATGCACAGACTCAGCGGCCCAGACTTGGTGGCCTGCTCAGCATGCCCCAGGGGTGGGGCCAGTGCTGCATGTTACACCTGGAGTGAAACTCCAGTCCCTGTGCTTATCTAAGCAGATGCTTAGTCCGCTGAGCTATCTCACCATCCCTTGAAAAGTTATATCTTTAGAAAAAAGTAATACATAATTCACTGTAATGTGAATAAAAAAGAATCCTGTGTTTCCAATTTGATTTGAAAATAAAAAACAGACCAAAATGAAAAGCTCTTACCAAAAAGACAAAAAATAGCATGTGTTGATAAGGATTGGGAGAAAAGACTCCCTGTACACTGACAATGGGGATGTAAATTAAGACAGATATTATAGAAAACAGGATAGTCTTTCCTCCAAAAAGCTAATGGTAGAACTATCATATGATCCAGCAATCCCACAACTGGATATACAGCCAAAAGAAATGATATCAGAATGTTGAAGAAACATCTGCACTCCTACATTGCACCACCATTCACTATAAAGAGGTGGACATCAGCTGATGAATGTATAAGCAAATTGTGGCATATATATTCTAAGAAATACTATTCAGTCCTTCTTTCTTGAATGAAATCCCGTTGTTTGCAACAGATGTTATATACAGAACTGGTATCGTGATGTTAAGTGAAGTAGGTCTGGCCCAAAAAGACATCGACAGAGCTGAGATAGGCAGCTAGGGCATTGCAACCAGCTGAAGAAGAGGATGCGATCTGTTGATAAAAAAATTCAGGACACACATTCAGAACAGCTTTCAAGCCCTGCTCCTGGAACCAATCAGAAAGTGTTTTCTTCAATTCTTCTGGCATGGAATCAAACAGATATTTGTTGTTGTTGTTGTTTGTTTTTGGTCTTTTTGAGACAGGGTAGCCCAGGCTGGTCTCGAACTCACACCAATCCTCCCACCTGAGCCTCCCAAGTGCTAGGCTTACAGGCATATGCCACCACGCCCTGCTAAAACAGATTTTTTATAGGCTGACCTAGATCAGACATCAGTCTGGAGAAGAGGGATACAAATGACCTATGCCACTGTTTACAGCACATTCTTCCATTTACTTGACTCTAATATTAGAAATTTCTCCAATTTTCTAAGTTGTGGGAAGCTGGTGATGCTGCTAAATGATTATTTTCATAGACATTTAACTGAACTCTACCTAATGGAGGGAGCAACGCTCCAGCCCAAGGACAGAGTAATTTGGTCTCTGCTTATACATTCATTTTCAGTCCTGATCTAGGAATGCATCTGTTTGTTTGTTTTTATATTCACTTTTGAATTGTTTAGTAATATCCAGCATAATAATAATAATAATAATAATATTATTATTATTATTATTATTATTATTATTATTATTATTGGCACTTGCTCTGTTTCCACCTCTTCAGCCTCCACCACCACAGACAAAAGGCCAGTCAAAGCACATGTCACAAGCCCTCAAAGAATTTTTCCAAGGTAGTATCAGCTGCCAACAAGATAACCAGGTCGCCTTTCAGGGCTGTCATGCCTCTGGTACATCTGTCTTCCAGTTCAACTTCACCCTTTCCCCCTTCATTTTCAGCTCTGACACCAGAGTAAATTGTCATTTGGCCCAATCCTGACTTCCAATGGGAATAGGAAGAGCAATTCCAGGCTACCACATGGTTACAGAGTGGGCTGAAATTGGAGGCAAAGCCTTTCCAGTGATCAATCTCAGAATCATATTCAAATAGGTAAAAACAGGCTACAGGAGAACAAGAAGACTGGATTCAGAGGTGAGGATATGCTTATGAATATGGCAAAATAACATAGCAGTCTGTATGGGAATTATAAGATGGGCTTTTGCATGAGCAAGGAATACTCTATAATCAGAAATGAGAGTAATCATCAGTGTGAAAAGTACTCCTATCCTGCCCTCAATGGATTAATTTTGAGAGGGAGATGGACAAGTAAACAGGCAATTAAAGTGTCTAATTCATCAGTTACCAGGACACACTAAGGAAACCTGGAGAATGGAGATCAAACTAGCATGTCTGTCTGTTATCAGATAGCAGAGTATAAAAAGGGAAAAATTAAACCAGAACTGAGCAGTTTATTCAGAACGATACAGAGAAAAACACCAAGCATGGCAAGTTCA
Source organism: Capromys pilorides (assembly GCA_004027915.1). Taxonomy (NCBI): domain Eukaryota; kingdom Metazoa; phylum Chordata; class Mammalia; order Rodentia; family Capromyidae; genus Capromys; species Capromys pilorides. The sequence goes on along the minus strand of PVKN010024879.1, from coordinate 4,197 downwards.
ACTTTCTCATCTTTGGGAAAGTATCTGCATAGGTGGAATAGAAATGATTACCTAATCAGGACTTTTGACAAAGTAATGAAATCTTTCTTCCATACTTACCAATTAATATTATGATGTACCAATAATTAGTTATCATATAAGGTGAATGCTATAAGTTTTTTTCCTTGCTACCCTCTTCCCAGAAAAAGAACTATCCACAGGAGGGATGCATGTGTTCTGACATCTAGAACTAAGTATTTTACACTCTAAGTAAACTTGGTCTTTTAGGAGTAGATTGACAGAGATCATTTTTTCCTGAGACTTCTCAATGCTGAGATATGGTCAGGGTTGAAGGCCTGGTTGATGGCTTTGCTGAATTCACAATAGGTGAACAAACAGTTAACAGCATTCTTCAGGAAGCCCCATCCTCTTCTGTGATTCCTTTGCAATTTTTAACAATGGCCCAGTGAGTATGGGTTAGGTGTCACCAGACAATGCTGTGGAAACATCGGCCACCCCTTACTTTAATAAAAATATAGTAATAACTATGTATATTTTCTTGCACAGGCTTGTTTCTGCTCAATAGCAGAGAAATTAACTTTTGCCCAAACAGAAAATAGTTCAGGTCAGTAATTTTTTAGTTCTGTCTAGTTTATAATTGAGCATCCATCAGGTAAATTTCAGTGAAGCAAAAGCTTTATTACCTTCCACCATTCTCCAGATCAGTGTTTTTTCCTTCTCTCTGCTTGGAATCCCCCCATTCCACCCATCTCACCCTCAGAAGGCCTCTGACCCATCAACTCTGCGTTTTTAGTCCTACAAGTAAGACCCAGTAGTATGTGCTGTCCTGACATAGGCTTAGTTCCTGATTTGCCTCCCTACTCTACTTCTGGGGATAAGGTCCTCTAGCCAAGAAGCTCTCCTTATGAAGAACACCAGCTGTACTTCCTATGTAACCCTGCAAGATGGTTTTCAGTTCCTTGTCCACCTGCAGGAGACTCAAACAAGTCAGTCATATTGTCTCACAGGAATCAAGGGTTACCTTGTCCTCTTGATAATACAGAGCCTGCCTCTCAAGTCCATGACAATTTATTCTGTCCCCATATATTACCTCTATGTGGCGCTCTGTGTTCTCCTCTGTGCCATGTATTTGACTAATGAACTACCTTTTCCTCTTCTGCCCAATATCATGTGTCAAGTTTTGACCATCCTTATAACTGTAAAGCAGACAGCAATGGCTCAGTGATGGAATACAACAGAATTGATTAAAATATCTAGAAATACCAGCAGGGGAGAAATGGAGATTCTAATTACATGTTTGGGTACATCTTGGATGAGGAGTTTGCTTCATCTTAATCTGGCTGTTGCTGGAGTCCCCATTACCTTGTCTGGTGTTGGCTCTGGTATTTTCTTTTTGCCTGCACTTTGGAGTGTTCCTGTAGATGGCCAATAGCAGTGTAGAAGGGTGTTGAGCATCTTCTTGGCTTTGGTTATCTTACAAGGTGACTGATAGTGGTAAGTCCTCTTAGATCTATCGTCCAGGCTTAATGTAGCAGGCCATGTCCTCATAAGGAAGTCTGTTGTAGTAAGGTATCCAATCAAGTCTTGCACCTCAGCTTCTCAGGGCCCTGAATGCTTTGTAGGTGAAGGAGGATTCTGCAGATGCTGTTGCTCAGCAAACTAGAAATAGTGTGTCAGATTCTTGTTTGCTTACACTGCAAAACTAAAAATGAATATTTCCCCTGTGTAGACATGCAGTCAGAATAAATCTTCTACTCACTTAGAAGACTTCTCTTTGTCTCCTTTGTGTGCCCTCTCCTGACATCTTCCTCTTAAAGCCTTGCTTCATGAAAACTGATTCTGTGTTCACTTTCTCTATTTCCTCATAGCACATTCACTTGTGGTTTTAAATTGGACTTTAGTCCCTGCAACTCCTTTCAGTAAAAGTTATCATTGATCTTCAAATTGTCAAATTCAATGACAGTTTATGTCCTAGTCTTTCTGAACCATAAAGAGGCATTTTACTTATCTGTTCACTGCCTCCTTAAAATGCTCACTTTAGCTTCAGTGACTCCACTGCTGCTAGTCTTATCACTGCCTTTTCAAAAATCATTTTCCAATGTACTGCCTACAGGCTCTGCTACTTACCCCTCAGTGATGTTGCTGCCACTGCTCAAGGCGTGACTTTTTCTGTGATTTTTCAGCCTACTCAGGCGCTAACTGGGAGACCCACACATGTGTCTCTACTTTCCTTCACCTACCATTTATGAATGACCAAGGGCAGGCAACATTGCTAGGCTCCAAATTCACAAATTATATTCTCTCTCTCTCTCTCTCTCTCTCTCTCTCTCTTTCTCTCTTTCTCTCTCCTCCATGCTCAACATTAATTTAAATCCCTCCTTCTGGGATAGGAAGTAAAGCATAGAAAAATTGAAACAGGGAAATAAACAGGACCTGCTAATTATAGGGTCATGAGATGTAGGGATCTGTTGGTCTCAGTGTAATCTGTTGTACCTCGGAAGAAACAACAGCAGGAAGAAGAAAAAGATAGACAAAAAGACAAGAGCTGGGTCAGGTGGTATCCTATTTGCCTAGTTGATGAGATCACCTCAAAACAACAGTAAGGGCTTTTATTTAGCCTTTACAAAGTTGCAAAACACAGGGTTGCCTACTGACTAATAGCCCACAATGTCCAGTCAGGATATTTTTGCAAGACTGAGGTAGCTTGACTGCTTTAGGCAATACAGCCTCATCCTGCCCTCTCACATAGGATCAATTTCCAGCTTCAATAGCTCCCAACAGGAGGACATGACCAAATAATTCCCAGGACCCCATATGGGAAACGTCTGTTTTCTCCCATAAGATGTACACACCACAATGTGCCCACTACTGTAACTCTTCATAGTAGCACACTCTGTCTCTTCTAGACCGGGGTGTACTTTTATTTTTGCTCTTTTTCACCAAAGTTTACTCTGCAGAGCCAGATTTTTCCTTATTCCTCACCCTTCACTTTTCAAATGAACTTTTGGTACCATGTTTGGCTTCTCTCATGCAATTCTTACTTCAGAGCAGGAAGGGCCTATGAAATATATTTAATTGATGAGCCATTTCAAAAAGAATGACCAACAACACTTTCTCCTGTACTCCCCAGGTTGAAGGCACAATTATTGATATAATGGCCTGCTATTCCAGTTATTCCAGGCCAGTGGTAGCAATCCTATGCCACGTGTGCCATGGCAGGATGTGTGTACCACTGAAAGCTCTCGAGAGTTCATTGCTCTAGACTGCCTCTTCTGTTTCCACCTCCTTGAGTCTAACTTTACTTCATGAGTGCTACCTTTGGGCCATTTTCTTCTCTCCTGTTGTACTGCCATCATCTTGGTTTAAGCCTTCACTGCATTTTGCCTGGATTATTGTTCTCTTTCTCCTACCCAACCTCTACCATCCTGACGTCTCTGAAAGGTAAATCTTATGTCACGTCACTTTCCTACTTAGAGTGTTTCACAATCCTATCACTTTCAGGATAAAGGTCAAGTTCCTCAGTCTGGCTCATAAGGCCCATGCTCACATTCTGGCAGCATACTCCCTTTGCAAATCTTATAAGCTGGAATCTAAATGTGTTACTTAGTCTTTCTGTGTCTCATTTTCTTGCTATTGGAAAATGTTATATGAACAGCACGTATGTGGTAAGATAGATGTGACTATTGAGTGAGATAGGCTATGAAAAACACTTAGGCATGCCTAGCACATACAAAGTACTTTGTTATAATTATTTCATCTTCTCTTCTCCAGTCTTTGGTCATAATGGTTAACTTGACATTTCTGAATATAGCCAGTGATTGCATTCTTCTAGGTTTCTTTGTGGTGTTATTTCCTCTGCTTATAATGCCTTTTTTTCCCTCAACTAGTTCCTACTTAGTCTGAGAGACTCTGCTCACAGCATTTCCTCTCAGGAGCATTACTTGACTTTTCTGTTTCAGTGTGTTTTCACAGCTCTTTTAGAATCATGCATCCTAACACTCAATGCCCTGCTTAACGCTTGATTATATGTCTGTCTCCCATCTAAGACTGTGAACTGTGGCCCTTAAAGGCAGGAAATGCTTTGTATCCTCAGTTTTCAAAAAGAAAAGAATTTGACGCTGTGGAGCTAGGCATTCTACAAATGCTTATTAGGTGAATTAAATAGCTAATTATCAGGTATTCAGAAACTGGGCTACA
>PVKN010024878.1:0-14303 GCA_004027915.1 Capromys pilorides | reverse complement strand
TTAAAATTCCATGTCTCAAATGTACTCTCCACATGGCCTGTTTGAATCTCGTTCTTCATCATTCCCTACTCTGGGTTCATTTATTGACTTTCCAACAGTTATAAAAATTGAACATGGTAAACATTCCAAAATTTCTTGAAAATAACATAAACCATAATAAGCATAGCAGTGCTTACTGCTATATACATAGCACATTTCTGGTCTCCAGCCCTGTAACTGACAGAGGGAAGAAGGTAATTTTTTTTTCCAGATTAGAGTGACTGTAATCTGAGTGATTCCAGGCTTGTGTTCTGGCGAGATCAGGGAGCAATGGTGTGATTTGAAGGACATGTGGACCCATGGGCAGCCACACTGTTTGGGAAGCACTGATCTGCTCAGAGGGGCAGGGAAGCAGGAGATATGGTGAGTGTGAATGTGTGTGTGTGTGTGTGTGTGTGTGTGAGAGAGAGAGAGAGAGAGAGAGAGAGAGAGAGAGAGAGAGAATCAATAGGGAGAAGCAGAGGAAGTACAAGAAGAAACTTAAACTTTCCCAGGGTGTAAGCAGCACCTGAGGACTCCATAAAGGCATCTGCCAGTGAATGAGGTTAAGGATGTTACTAAGGTTCAGAGATGCTTTTTCTAGAGATTCTTTATAGGTTGTTATGTTTTGTTTATTTGTTTGTTTGGGTTGGGTGGGTTGTCCTAAACAAAGAATTGAGCAAGATAGTTGCAAAACAGAGCAAAGTTTTACGCTGACTATGGGTACAAAAGGATGCTCTGCAGAGCTGAGTGGGCCACGGAGAAATAGGGAGCATAGAGGCATGAGGCTAATGCTGCCATCTTCTGCACCCCCCATTCCTCAGAATCATGTCCGATCCACTCTGTCCTGTCAAAAATCTCCTTGCTCTTAAGAAGAATTGAAGATTTTCTGGTTGGTGACTGATGCAAGGCTTAGAAACTGTTTCTGTTTCAGGGATTGACAGATCACACCAGCAGGCCACACCCTAATCTCCTGCCTTGGGGGGACAAGGAGCTTGTGTGCAGGACAGGGGTGAGCCCTGAAAATTTATGTTAGTAAGTCAAACTCCAACAAAGAAGAAAGCGTGCAGAGAAGGAAAGGCAAATCCCAGGTGAGGTTAGCATTTACTTGAGGCCCCCTTGCTGCTCCTTGTTGAGGGGCTCAGCTCTGCGGGGGCTCCCCAAGGCAGCAGTCAGAGACTTCAGCAGGCTCACACTTGTACTCACAACAGTCAGGGCTCTGGTTTCACAGCACCAGGAAAGGAGATGGGCCTTGTGTTGACTTGTGTGACAGCCACCACCCCAGAGATACCGCAAGAAGAGAGTAGAAGTGGGCATGAGCCTGGACATTTGGGGGGAACCCTAGGGAAGGCATTTAGAGAGAGAGAAGTTCATAGTAACGGGACTGACTGCAGGGTCTTCACACTGTGCACATCCCTAATCCTATTTCTTTTTATTTTGAGGCAGAGTCTTGTTAAATTGCTTAGATGGGATTCAAATTAGCAGTCTTCATGGCTAACTCTCTCAAAGTGCTGTGATTGTGTTTATGTGTGTCACCATGCCCCCCCACCACATCTGTCTCAACCACTTTGTCTCTACTGAAGTATTCTGACCATCTCTCCCTATATTCAGTCTAAAGCCAGTCCTATATATGTCTTCTTGTCCTCAAAAACAAAAAAAAATGTGACTCACATTCTGACCTCTACTCCCAAGGATGTTTTAGTAGGGATTGAACACACCCAAGAACATTAAGTAGGAGGGTGATAGTACTGCAAACTACAGTCTCTGAAGGCAAACTTCCTGTCTTCTGGCTCCCTTTCTCTGCTTTCTGTCCTCTCTTCCACACAGCCCTATGCCCTGGAGCTTCTTTACAAAGCCTCTCTTGGCTCAGTGGAAGAAATCAGAGCCATCACTGACAGTTGATAAAGCAGAGAATTCAGGATCCGTGCTAGCACCCTTTTTTTCTGGACAAGGATAAAAGGAGTGAGACACAACCTGTGTATGCAAATTACTGTCTTTCATAAGCTGGACAAGGGCAACACTCCCAACCCTTGGGCTCTAGGGATTGCCCAGACACCTATCCACAGGTCTCCTGGGTCAACCATTCCACTCTTATGCATTCACTCACTCATTAATTCAATAAATATGTATTATATGCATTGGTCCTGGGTTTTGCAAGGTACTTTTGTTATGAAGATAAGCCAAGTTGCTTTGAGGACATACATACTAACAACACACAGTAAAACATTCTATAATGTGTTATAAAAGGACACCATGACCCACAAGTGAGCTCCTAACGTGTTCTTGTGCTAGGACGATGCCACGTCCATGTGCCTATCTGGACATTAATTGTGCATTCAGAGAATTTGACGTCAGAGTATAAATAAGAGCAAACATCAGAATGTATTCTATCAATTAATGAATAGGTTGAATGAAAAGAGAAGTAATCATGAGATAGGAGAATTTTATTAGGGACTAAAAAGATAAATACAGGAAAACTACTACTTGTAAATCATGAGAATTACAATAAATCTTTATTAAAGCGTGAAATGTGGAAGTTATTGTGAAAATTTCAGATATTTAGAAGTGAAATAAATAATGATGGCTGAGTTGAAAAGAGGAAGTTTGCGCAAGGAATCAAGGTCATTGTTGGGAGTGGCTATGACCTGGTGATGATGCTATTATAAAAGATGAAGATAGTTTGACTGTGACGGTGATGGCAAGAGATCCATGCTCTGTGGAACAAATTTATTCATGGAGTCTGTATTACAAGAACAGAAATATATCATGCTGCTGGCATCAAAAAATCTGCAAACTTAGTGTTTGTCTTTGACACAGCACTCCAAAGACACTTGGATTTCCTCAGTAACAGAAGTGTCCTTCACTGTTTCTGACAGCTTCCTTTAAAGCATATCTAAATTTATGATAAGAAGGTAATTAATGATTGGACCCCTAGATATGGTGGGTGCTAGTCAATGAGACTAGAGGAGATAGAAATTTTCAGCTACACCAGTGGCCAGTGTCTTACTCATCATCATCATCATCATCATCATCACCATCATCATCATCATCATCATCATCATCATCATCATCATCATCATGCCCTCATAATGAAAGCTCCAGTTAAGAAGAAAAAAATAAACAGGCTTCAGTGAACTTCCAGGTTGGTGAACATATTTGCTTGTTGGGAGAGTGAAGATCTGCAAATGGACTGGGAAGCTCTGTGTCTGCCCACCAGGCAACCCTGTACACTAAGTGCTATGGATCTGCTATGGCTTAGGTAAAGGTCCTCCAAATGGCCATTTGTTAAAGGCCTGATATACTCAAGGTGGTATTAGGAGGAGAACCTTCAGGAAGTGAGGCTTCATGGAAGGAAGTTAGGTTATTGGGGCCATGCTCTTGAAGAGGATGTTGAGTCACTTGTCTAAATATTTCCTGTCTTTCACTTCTGAGCATGAGTTGAAGGCTTCCTCTACACACACACACACACACACACACACACACACACACACACACACAGAGTATTATATATCTTTTTGCCATAGACTCAAATGCAATAAGCTAACTTAACAGAGCCCAGAATCTCCACAACTGTAAGCCAAAATAACCTTTCCTTCTTATAATTTGATCACCTTGGATATTTGGTTACAGTGATGGAAAGCTACACAGAACTTCTTCTATTTTGGTATTAGTGAGTCATAGCTTTTATGCTAAACTTAGGTAAATCATTTTCCTGAATTCTGTGAGTGATTCTAGTGAGTTAGTGAAACAAGGTGGTGGGGAGGCTCATGCAATCCTTTAGATTCGGGCAGAAGTGTGGGCTCCTTGGAAACCCCATTTACAGTTGACAGCTGAAGTGAGAAGTCTCTTGGGGCTGATCCTTATCCTGTGGCATTTGTGTTGACTCTGTGAATTTGTCAGAATTGAGTTGAATTGTTAAATACCCAGTGACAGCTGGGAAATTGCAGAATTGATAGAGGCAGAAGGCATACACGTAGTGCCAAGGAAAACTATTCAGCTCTCTGAACTCATTCACACATATTCACTCTTTTAACCTTCATAATAATCTATGAATTTCCTTTTGACAAGAAGTATATTAAAGCACAGAGGTGTTAATATCTTTGCCAAGGCCATATAATTAGCATTTCATTAATATAATTGTAAGTCTTTATTTGTATCATCAAGGAAAAAATAATTTTCTTTTTTATAACTTTCTTTGTTTCATAGTTTTAGTACTAGGATTTAAACTAAGGATCTCACACATACTAGGCAAGTATACCTAACGCTGAGATCCATCTACAGCCCTTTTTATTTTATTTTGAGATAGAGTTATATTACACTGCCTAGACTGATCTTCAACTTACAATCCTCCTATCTCGTACTTCAAAGTATCCCAGATTGCAGGCATAGACTACCATATCCAACTATGAAAAATCTTTTTCAGTGACTTAATAAAACATATAAATGGAAGTAATCATTATTTTGTATGAGAGCATCATTAGATGGTGGCATTAGGCTTTAACTTCATTTGAGTGAGTGAAATTATTGTTTCTTTTTAGCCAAAACGAACGTTAGAAACAGAAATCTATGTAGAGAAAAGGCTGAGCCTGGCAGACCTAAACATAACCCCACAATGCAGAGGCACAGCTAGAATAGTACAATTCCTGCCATCAGTTGGTAGGGTGTTGAATCTCTCTTACAACACAAATAAAACACCTTCCTTCTGGAAGATGAATCGGGGTTATGTTTTCATTTGTAAGTCTTTACACAGCATTACCCCAGTATGGAAGAAGGGGAGCCCCATCACCACGAGTCAGAGACACTGCATTTCTTGAATACTGCACAGAGATGCCCACTTCTTCTCTAAGAGAGACTTCTTGTCTTCCTTCTTGGGGCATCATGGTAAGGAAGCCACTCACAGCTGAGCTGTGTTTCTGCCGGTTGTCCTTTCAGCTGCTCTCAGAGTTGTATGCAATGGAGCACCTGCGTCTCTGAGCAAGAATGTAGAACATACCGTGATGTCTAACCAACTGAGATCTCAGTGCTTCCCTGGGACTTTCTCGAAAAACAAAGTCCCAGAGGCACGCTAGCCCCTAAATATTTCCCTGGAAGCAGTAATGCATCACAAGCAAAGAATTCCTTACCTCTGAGCAAAGCAGGACATAAAGCTTCATATTTGATGGGTTCAAAAATGCGTTTTGGAAAGATTTTGAGAGTTTTGGTACACAAAGCAGTTTAGAGCAATGTAAGTTGTCTTTTGTGACAATAATCTAGGAAAGACACAGCTTGGACTCATGCACTAACGATGATGGTGACAAGAAGAAAAATTCAAAAGACAGGCAAGGCACAGGATCAACAGGATTTGGTGTTTGATTGATTGATTAAACTGTGTGTTATAAGAGAACGGTTTAAGATATTTTTGGTTTGCAGGTTAGCAGGTGATATCTTATTAACTAAGCTAGAAATGATTATAAGGGAGGTTTGCTGAATGAAGGCATAGGTATTGGGGTTTATTTTGTAAACAATGAATTTGAGATTTGAATGAAATCTTTGACTGGTGAAATCTAATAAACAGCCACACATATGAATCAGATATTCAAAAAACAGATATAGGATTGATCTCAGTCAAAGACAGTTTCTGCAATCCAAAATAAGCCTATTCCTCATACTAGAGAGACAGCAGTGGGAAAGACAGCAAGATTCCTTCTCTCATGAAGTTTGCATTAGCATACAAAGAGATGGAACAAAAACAAAAAAAAAAAAGAAATAAACTATTTCAAGGAAATTAAGAATATAAAGAAGAGTTAAATGGTTACAAGTGGTGGAGAGGAGGTTGGTTTAGATTCAAGGACCACTAAAACCTGTTTGCAAAGGGTCTCCATGGCATAGTGATCATTACTAATGCCAGAGGAAGAAGAGTTTGCCCAGGAGAAAGATGAGGAAAAGGCGAGAGAGCAGGGGTGGAAGCCAGATATTGACAGGACTCAGAACATGTCAGTGATGTGTGAGCTTTGACAAATCATATAACTTCTGAATGCCAATTCACTCATTTATAAAATTAATGGGGAATCTAAGCAATAAAATTGGAGGACCAGGGCACACTGGCATCTCTGCTTCTTACCTTAGCTGTTAAGGTACTTAATCTTTGGGGAGCACAATAAAATGAAGGCTAGGATCTTCATAATAAGTTGCCCCAACCACATGACCTAGCCCACTACTGGTCTTCTGTACCTTACTAGCCAAAGAACTTAGTGTTCTAGAATAAGCTTTCATCTAATATCTTTTTTCTTTTCATATGATTTATCTGAAATTATACACACACACCAACACAAAAAGGCTATACTTATAAATAGGTTATTATGCTTTCTGTAAGTTTTCACTATGTTTATAATTTCACATTATTTTCACTTATGCATTGTTTTGTTTTGATTCAGTTTATTCATTCTGGATTCTGAATACAGTTTATTGAGAAAATATCTAATAATCATCCTATCTCCTATTTATAGGTCAGTTAGCGTGTCAAATTGTACTATTGTGAGGAGTTCTAGAAGTTTCTAAGTTTTCACTGATTCATATTGGTGTTTATAGAGAGACAAAGTTATAAAAACGGTAGAGTAAATAGGCTTAGAATCATAGAAAATTTATAGGTACCTAGAAGAAGATAATATCTTCTGCTGAACAACTTCCAGCCTGAACTGGCCCTTTCTATATGCAGGCAAGAACAGTGGAGGGTTGACTGTCCCTACCTATATTAGTTACATTTCTATCACTGATACAGGACACCTAACACTCACACTCCAAAAAGAAGAGCTTTAGTTTTGCTCACAGTTTCACAGAGTTTAACCCATGGTCCTATAGCTCCAAGGCAGAAATGGTACAGTGGAAATGTGTGGCAGAGGAAAGCTGCCCAGCATGCAGCAGCCTAGCAGCTCCAAGAGGGAGGGCAGAGCCTGGGAAAAGACGCTGTATTCCAACTGCACATTCAGCTGGCAAACTCATGAGTGGATCAACTGATGACTAACAAGGAAGCTCCATGACCCAATCACCTTCCAAAAGCTTCATCTATCAACACATGAGACCCTTAGGGGACATTTTAGTTCAAAGCCATAACAACGTCCAGTGCAGTGACTGGCCACTTGATCTGCAGTTGCAAGCCAGACTTTGTCCCAGCAAGGCTAGGGCTGAACCCTGGTTACTAACCCTGACCTGTAAGAATGATACCGGCAAAGAAACAAGAGAGTGGTGCAGCTTAGCAGGTAAGACTTTATTATTTGGAATTACAGAAGAAGAGGGGGCCTGACCATTTGGAAGTAAACTCACAGCCTTCCAAAGGAGCCGTTCAGCCTCTTACAGCCCAGGGCAAGGAGGACAGAGGAAAGGAGGGATGGTGAGCAGGAAGGGACAGGTTTTCTGCATGTCGGTTCCTCCAGCCCTGCTTCTTGTGACTCAGGTTAGCAGCAGCAATCAGATCCCCCGGACTGCTGGCCACTTCCACCGCCACTACTGCAGCAGCCACTGCTGCCACCACTGCTACAGCAGCCACTGCCACCACCACTGCTACAGCAGCCACTGCCACCACCACTGCTGCAGCAGCCACTGCCACCACCACTGCTGCAGCAACCAGAGCTCTGATGTCGGTGTCGGAGTCTAAAAGAACGGCGAGGCCTGTGGTGGCTCAGGCAGCAGCCACCACCCCCGGAGCTGCAACAGCCACCAGAGCTGCAGCAGCCACCAGAGCTGGAGCTGCAGCAAGAAGAAACTGGGGGGCACTTAGGGGGACACTTTGGGGGGCATTTAGGGGTTTGGCACTTGGGAGGACACTTGGGGGTGCACTTGGGAGGGGGCTGGCACTGCTGCTGGCTCTGTTGGCAGGACATTTTTCAGGAGGAGGTCAGTAAACCTAAGGAGAAAACGTAAAGACCATCAAAACAAGTGCCAAGTTATGCAAGCTTCACTCTAGATTTCACCTACCCAAAACAAGCCACTTGGTGAACAAGTTCTATAACCAGAATTTGGAAACTGGTATGATTAAATTGAGCACAATAAAATGTTCTCTCTCTCTCTCTCTCTCTCTCTCACACACACACACACACACACACACACACACACACACACACATTTCTTTTCCCCCCAAAGATGCTGAGCTTCATTCTACTTGGGCTCTAATACCAGCCCATAACAAGGGCTGGGAACATAGCTTGCCCAATGCTCAGGAACTTTCCTTTAATGTATCTTTTATTCTTACACATGTCTGTGACAGCCTGTCTCAGACTATTTACTTAAGAGGATTAGACTGAAAGATATGGAAGGCCCAGAGGTCTGCAGTTCACCTGGTGCAGATCCACCATGAACACATACACATACACACACACACACACACACACACACACACACCAGTGTAGTTTCTCTAGTTGCTCTCCCTCCTCAGACTGGGCCAGTTGTAGCCCCAGGGTCTGCTTCTCACCAGACAAGACAAGTCAAGAGACAATATCACTAACAAGACCAGGAAGACAAGCCTGTGCCTATCTCAAGGTTGAATAATACCCCTCGCCCCGGGAGACTGGTTCCTCTTTCCAAGGAGTTCTATAGGCCTCCTGCCTCAGGCTTCTCGGCTGAGCACTCACCTAGTCAGTGGAATCAGTGGGAGGCTTGCTGGCTGAAGACTGAGGAACTGGCAGCCCAGGAGCCCTTTTATCCTTGGCCTGCCATGATCCTGGGAGTGAGGCACAGCCTGTGCGTTCAGAGCCAATACTTTCACAGACAGCCTGAGGGTGACTCTTCTCACATTCCCAAGCCTGAGGCTCCAGGAACTTCCTGGGTAGGGCAAAGAAGAATCCCAGAAGCTACAGATTGTCCAAATATCTATCCACAGGCCTCCCACCGGCCAATCATTCCACCTTCATGCATTCAGTCATTCATTAATTCAAGAAATATGTATTATCCATATTTGGCCCATAACTTTGCAATATGTCAATGACACAGATTACTCTGAGGACCTTACAGTCTCACTGCATGAATATGTAAGCAAATATTTAGTTCAATTACTATAGCTATCACCTGGGGCAGCTTCATGGTTTTCTAATCTATACACCAATTCAAAGTCAAATGTTTTGGTCACTTCTGGGTTCCATGTGCTTGGCATATACCTGGCACTGTAAATTTAGGAAGAATATTAAAGATTGGGAAAGCAAAAGGCAGGTGTTTATGGAGGACTGAGGCAGGGATGCTGGTCATAATGTAGCAGCCTCTAGCTTCTCAGAATCCCTGATTCCCAGGGAGGTAGAATGTTATTCCTGAAATTAATTCCTGAAAGATGAATTATTTGAAAGCACAACTCTACGGCAAGGAGAGCAGGTGGGAACAAGAGCAGGTGGGCAGAGACTGGGCCCAAAGGAATACACAATGCATAGAAGAAGACTTTGAGAAGCCAGACGGCCACCCGCCCTGGAAGGACAGCAGGCACTTGATAGAGCCAGGGTCTTGCGATGCAAAGGGCTGAGGAAGGAGACAAACATTAACTTGAAATTGGAAGTCCTAACAGGCTTTTTCTTCAGGTTGAAAAATGCTTAAAGTTAGAACAGCTATACTAATGAACTATTGTGTATGCTCAGGGGCCTCTCAAAGAGAAGAGAAATAGGACGGTGTGTGTGGGAGGGGGGGGGGAGGGTGAATCTTTAAGCTGATAGAAATTTCACACCTCTAATTAAACCACAGGGGTTGCATAGCCGTGAGTATGGAATGATCACTAAACTTAGTAAGTTCATAGTGTGATCAAGGGCCGGGAAGATAGCTCAGTACAATAAGCACTTGTCCGGCAAGCTCAAGGTCCTGAGTTTAATCCCTGGTTCTGCCAAAAGAATAAAATAATAATAATGTGATCAAGGTGTTGATTTTCAGAGAAGAGAACAATCTCCTGATAGTATTTGCTAGAATTCAAAAAGAACATGGCAGGGCATAATCTAAAACAAATTCAATTGGCTTCTTGATAATGAAATTACCCCTTAAAGATATAAAAGTGAATAAATTTACTAATGTATGCTAAGGGCAAAACAGACAAAATGAAAGATGGAGATTACAATATGGAGGGAATTGAGATATATTTGTCCTTTTTCTTTTCTTTTTCTTTTGAAAGACAAAAAATAGAAGTCAACCAAAAGCTCAGCAGATTAAAGTGCCCGTAAACAGGCACAGAGGCTGGGGTTCAATCTCAGGACCTGCCTTGCCAGTCCTGTCCTGGGGGAACACTGAGCCACCAATTGAGACTGGATGTGGTGGTGCACTCTTGTAATTCCAGCTCTTGGGAAGCTGTAAACAGGTGGATCACTATAAGTCCAATCTAGTAGTTAGACCCTGAACACCCTGTAGACCCTTCCCTACAATACAAAAAAAAAGACAAAAAGAAGTTTAAAAAATAGAAATGATGCAAATTTTCACTAAACAAAATGATAGGAATTTTATTGAAACAAAACACTCAGAAAGGAACAGAGATTTATTTTGGCTCACAGTTCTAGGACATGAGGCTTGTGTTTGTCTGGTGATGGCCTCCTAGCTAATGGAGTCCAAGCAGGACCAAGGATCACATGACAGGAGGCAGGCAGCACACATGCATGCATGGGCCTGTCTTCCTCCTCCTGTGGACACCACTCTAACGGCTCTCTCTCCCTAATCAGTGTCCAGTGAGCCCACTTATAAGCATCACATGTTGCTGACCTTACTATCTCACAATAGAGATTGGGGACACTCCACACCACAGCAGGAAATGTAAAAACTAAGAAGTCTAAGAAAGAATAGTGAGATGGATAGTTGAAAAACTTAAAATCAAAACACTATCATGTTCTGGAGAAAAAGATTGGAAAAGAAATTTCAAAATAAAAAAGAGGCTTTCAATAAAAAAGCTTCTAATGGTAGACAGATGAAATTGCAAGTAGTAGTTCAATATAGTCACTTGGTTTATTTTATTTTATTGTGTGAGGTACTAGGGCTTGAACCTAGGGTCCTGCACATGCAAGATAAACACTGTACTGCTGAGCTACTCTTCCAAACCAGGAAGGAGTAGTTTAATGGCAAGAGCTTACACTATATAATAAAAATTTTGGGAAACAGATATCATTATTTCAATGAGTTTATTGGGGGAAAATATATGTTGAATTTCAAAAAATAAGGAAATTATTATTTTTGTAGTATTATGACACAGTTAAGATTGTGATGGTGAATTGTGCATTAGATTTGTAGTATTGAATAAAAAACTTTGTGATATTGAATCAAAAAATTAATTCACAGAACTTGATTTTTGAGAAAGAGCTTTCTTAAATCTTGATTTTTAAGACTGCAAGGAAGGATTTTAAAGGAAGAATCATTTAAAATCCAATGATAATTGATGAAGTGATCCTGATACTGACCCTCACTATACCTCTAGTCAAGGAAACTAGAGCTGACATCAAAAAACAAAAAATTGAAAGAGACAGCTGATTGAATGAACAGTTGACATTTCAGAGTATTATTTTAAAATGACAATGTTGGAGTAAGGACACATAATTTAGCATTCGACTTGGCAAACTGTGTAAACTAAATCAAGTTACCTATATTTCCTAAGGTGTAGTTTCATTGTCTGTAAAACAATTATGGTATTTCTACTTATCAATAAGCATAAAATAGTATATTGCTTACAGAGTGTTGAGTACGAACCACACATGTGGCAGGAACTCTAAAATTGTTAAGCTACTTCTTTGATCATACCACTCTGCTGATTCTTGTCACCTTCTGTACTTTGGTATTTAAGTAGGCACCATTTAGCCTAATGAGACTCCCTTGGTCCAGAGAACTGATACTGTGTGACATAATTAGAAACCTTGATGTTCTCTTGTTTTCCTTGTTGGGTTCAGCTTATTAAAATAAAGATAGCAAAACAATTTGAAGTGCGTCTCATTGTAATTTATTTATTAAACATTCTAGATACAAAGTTAAGTAATTATGCTAAGTAATGTGGAGGATTTGGAGAGATTTAGAAAACACCCCCATCTTTATAGGTAACTATAAGTAAACTTTACCATCTGCAAAGATGAGCAAATGAGCTCTTCACTGTATTATATTAGGCAGGCAATGACTATTATAGGTAGGGTTGTTCACTGGGAAAGGAAGACGTGACTGTTTGTAGGTAAGAATTGAATGAAAATGAGCAGAAGTAGAGGTGCAGAGATACAAACTGAAAGTACAGTGTGCAAGAATGAGAGGCAGACAGGTGTGAAAAAGAGGAATCTGAGGACAAAGCTTCTGCATATGAAGACTATGAAGAGGAGATTGTGATACAAGGTGAAGCGGGGGATTTGAACCTCCTTGCACTGAGCACTTACACATTACGCTGCAACTGAATAAATTGTGCTAAGTGTTGTGCAAACTCACAGAAGGAAACTATTCTATAAGTGGGAAAAAGTAAGATTTGTTTTAAGTATAATTATAACTGACTGGCAATTGTGATAGCTGCATATGCTTAATTCAAGAGGATCAACCATGTGCCAAAAGTCTGTCAAGTGAATGTACGTTAACTTCAATATTTTCCACTATTACTATTAAAATTTGTCTCTTTTTGCATTATATATTTGTCAAATTCACAATTAAATTGGGATAGTTTTTTTAAAGATAACAATTTAAAAAATGCAATTATGGTGAAAACTTCTAGTTATAACTAATAAATTTGACTTTCCTGATACAATGAAATCTAACTTACTTCCATAAGATCTTGAGGATGTTTTAAAGAAAGGATGAGAATTGTCCAGCTTGCCTCACTCAGAACCATGATGAAATCCTCATTTCTTCTTGGACACCTGCAGAAATATGAGTTTGTCTAGAACATGGGAAAGCAGATTCAGGGGATGAAAGGAAAAAGAGAAGGCCACAGGGCAATATTTTACCCTGTCTCTGTTCAGAAAGAGATGCCTGTTCTCTGAGATGTGATCAGATGCCTCCACTTCGAAATAAAAAATATAGATAGCTTTCCCATAGACCTCTTTGTTCCTACACAGCCACTTATGAAGAAGCAGAAAATAGTTTCTCACTTATAATAAGAGGGAACACAACTCTATTGACACCTCCTGTGCATAGAGGCAAGCCTAAAACAAGGATGAATGGAGGTCAGATACATGGGTTGGGGTGGCAGTAGATCCTTACCACTCCTGGGCTTATCTTCCCATTCCAGATTCACATCTGGATCTCTGGATGGATTAGGGTTTGTGTTTTTTGTTCCCCAGCTCAGGCAAGAGTAAAGATAACTCTAATCATTTCGTGCTACATCTCATCTAATACTTAAAGTAGCATATATACAAAATAATAATTATTCCAATTCAGTCAAGGTAGAGATATCGGCAAAAGAAGTTTAGGTGATTTATCCAAAGTTCCGAAATTGTTAGTAAATTTGAGATTTAAGCCCAGGCACTCTACTTCTTTTTTAAACAGGGGCCAATCTCAGGACATTGAGCTCCCAGGCATTCTAATTTTAAATTTATAAAGTAGAATTACCACCCCAATCCTTTCCCTGACCATAGGAAAGAAGACTGTTTTACTAAATGCACCTATTTTCGCAAACAAAAACATAGGCTCTTTCAATTGTGAAAGCAACAGCAGTCATCAGATATTTAAGTCACACACCAAAGATTTGGTGAGACTTGAGAAATGTACATTAGATAGAGTCACTATTTGACATGAAAGGTATACGACCGCTGAGCTTTTTAGACCTTTCACTCCTAGCCTTACCTCTCTCGGCACTCCCTGCCTTGTCCCCTGAACCTCCTACTTGTTCCCTGCCACACAGCCTCAATTTCTACTGCAAGTTCCAACAGTGGGTTGAGCTATGTTCACACACAATCATACATTCACACATACAAGGACAGGCTCTGCCTACAGAGCAGGTAATGCCCAACCAAAGGTAGTGGGTTTCACCCCACAGAGTCAGAGAGCCACACTGGGGCAGTTTATTTCCAAGGTACTCTTCTCTATGGATCTGACAACTACTGAAACTGAAGAAAACCCTGAAGGACCTGCCTAGTTGAATCTTAGGAGAATTCTACACCTCTTTTCAGATGGATGACCACTTTTGTTGTTCTGTAATTTTAGTTGATGGCACTTTAGTATTGCTCAAAAGCTAATAATCATAATGTGTAAGGTGCTCATAATTATGCCAGGGATATCTCACTACTTAGAGGAATTCACCTGCCATTCATGGGGCTGGTGTCTGCTCATGGCTCTCCAAGATAGTCATGTCAATTCAAACTCTCCAACTTCTCATTTCCTACAAAAGCTAACATAAGAAACAG
>PVKN010024877.1:0-14304 GCA_004027915.1 Capromys pilorides | reverse complement strand
AAGAGAAGTTGCTGTATGGTCCTGGATAAAAAGTAAAGATCTCTCAAAGTGGTAGTTATTCAGGACTATGTAAAGTATAGTCACATTAGACAAGCACATCTAAAAGATCATTGGAAATTTCCACAAAACAGTATCAATCTTATGTCAGGTTATATACATATTTTTTCATATATATATATGTGTGTGGGAGAGGGTGGGTGTGGGTGTGAAGACAAGGAAGAACTAATATAAAGTCAATGGAAAATGGAAATACATTTTTTAAAGAGAAGTATCATACCATCTCTTGTAAATAGATTGTAAGTCAAAGACATACTATAAATCATAAAACAAAAATTAAAATTAAACAATATTCAGAAAATTAATTAAATTTTAGTTAATTAAAAATTAAATTAAATGGGGCCAGCGAGATGGTTCAGCTGTCAATAACACCCTACTTAGGCTTTCTCAAGGACCGCAGTTTAGTCCCCGGTATCACATGTGCCAGCCCCACTCCCAGGGCAGGATGAGCTGGCCATAATGTAAATAAATAAATAAAGCAAAAAAAAATTAAGCTAAATATTTCAAAGCAATATTCCAAAATTAAAATTATTGTGAACTGGTCCTAAGAACCTTCAAAAGGTTTCTCACATTGATGATAGCAACATGCAACACTAAAACTATGCTTGGAATACATGTCATTTTGGACTTTTAGATGTGTACTGCTTCTAATGTAAACTCAGTTACTGCTATACTCTCTCTCAAGTAAATGATTGGTTAACAAAAAAACAAAAAACCGGTATTAATTGAGAATAAAAGACTAGGCAAAATGCCATAGGCTGAACAGGCTACAATTTTGTACATCCTCAGAATACTAAGTGTCTGTGTAAAAATGTGTAAATGCTTTTATCACATTCTATAGAGATTTATTAGAATACCAATGATTGAAGGAAAATACCAATTTCAAGCTATGTCTAAGATGTTTGATATTCAGAAAGACAGTGATGTTAAACTCAATTACCTATGTTATAGAGTAGTAGTATCACAAAGCTTCTCTTCTGGAGGGTTGGGAATGTAAACTAACAGATCAAAAATTGGAGAAAAAGAAGGGCTACAAGGATAGCCATCATTTTGGCTCTAGCCCTTCAAGTCAGTGAGGACTTAGGACATAAGAGAACCTGTGCTGTAACGTCCTATAACTCAGTAGTTTCCCAAATTTTCTGTTCAAGGAGATTATGGGACCTCAGAGGAAAGGGATAAATGAAGTATAGTGTGTCTAGGGAGAGTCTCCTAGGGAGAAAACATTCTCTCAGGGTTTCACAGAGAGCAAACTGGTGAAGCAATGGCCATGACTCGTTCCGATCGCTGGCACTGACAACAGTTCTACAAAGCACTATATATGGTTCCAAAGTTAATCCTGAGCAGATTTGATCTTGGAAAACACAAAAGATGAAAGTTTTGTTAAACAGGTCATGCCCTCGATCACCCAGCAGAAAAGCTTAACTACGAGGCATAAAATGCAGAGCTATATTAGTATGATGAGCTGTAAGAGGCTTAAATCAACAGCCTTCAACATTGCCAGTTTCACCGGTAACCCACTGCAATTATGGAATATTGGAATATGTATACAACTACTTCCTCTTAGTTCAAAGAGAAGAAACTTTTTTCTTTTTTTTTGCTTTCTCTCCTTATGAATATCGATTAGAAAATTTATCACGTCTACACCCCGTGCTCTGTTTAACTACTATAATGACAACAATATGCAATGTGTCAATTATTGCGAATGTACTACTAATGTGTTTTGAAACTAAAAAATAAATAAATATTACAAAAAAATTGTTATGAGTCCAACTAAGAGGCCAGAGTGTTGTGTATCATATGTATGAATCTGTGACCAATTCAGAGTACTTGCACAATATTTGAATAGGTTAATATATATAAAAATATCAACTAAGAAAAAGTTTTCATGATAGTAAAAAATTACTAAGAATAAAACACAATACAAATACTGGAATGGCAAATATGTGACCAGCACCTCTAAGAGTATGGGGATAGGATATCACACACAGTTCCAGTTTATCATGGACATGGACAGTGTCCATGATGCTTACTGGTGGCCAGGTGTCACTTGTGGGACTGAACTAATGCTATTTCCTTGATATCCACCCTGTAGAACCAGACAGAATCATGACCGATAGGGTGCAGGAGAAGTCCATTTGTAGAATATGCTGATGGACATATTTTGCTGCTGTATTAAAAAGAATAATTAAAAGACTACTGTTGTATATCTTTTACTTCTGTGATTTTTTGCTTTATTTGGTGGGTTCTTTGTGTTCTCAACAATGGAGTTATGATCCCTGTCTAGAATACCGTCTAGTAGTCTGTGTAGGGTTGGCTTTGTCATTATGAAATTCTTTAGTTGTTCTTTGTCGTGGAAGTATTTCACTTCTCCATTATACTTGAAATAGAGTTTTGCAGGATATATCAGTCTGGGATAGAATTTACTTTCTTGCAAGACTTGTAGTACTTTGCTCTGTGCTTTTCTTGGCTTGAAGGTTTGTTTGGAAAAATCTTCTGTTATTCTAATGGTTTTCCTTTAAATATGATCTGGTTTTTTCTCTTTAGCAACTTTTAATATATTGTTCCTGTGCTGAATATCTGGGATCTTGATTATTATATGTCTGGGTGTGGTTTTAATTGGGCTGATGTTATTTGGAGTTCTATATGTTTTGCTTACCTGAATTTCAAATTATTATCCCATATTTGGTAAGTTTTCTGCTATTACTTCTATCTATATTCTTTTTATATCATTTGTATTGAGTTCTTTCTCATTGATGCCTATTAATTTAATGTTGTTCATCTGTGTATCATCCTGCAGATGTTGAATTATTTTTCCTTGCATCCTAGCTGTTTTTAAGAGATTTTTTCCTACCCTTTTACTAGCTGCTATGATGTGTTCAAGGTCTGAAAGTCTGTTTTCACTTTCATTCAATTGGTTTTGCCAATTTGTGATTGAGGTTTCAATTTCTTGTATAGCACCTTGAATCTGCTCATGCATTCTATTTCTTTCCTATATTGCTCATTCAAAGATTCCATCATTTTTATATTCTGCTCTATTTTTATCAGTATCTTCTTTAGAAGTACTTACTATGTCTTTCATTATAGTTATCATTTCATTTATTACCTGTGAGATTATTTCTGATCTGAGATTTCCTCTATACCTTTTTGCAGTTGTTTCTTTACTCAGATACTCTTATTTCAGAGATTTCAGGTGTGTAATTTCCAATTTCTTCTATGCTATTGTCCCTGCATTTGCATTTTTCCTTCTTTTTGTCACTTTGTATAACCCTATCTTCTGACCTTTGGTGTAGAGCTTTGATACAATTATTACCTTAGCACCAGATCTGGATCTACCAAGTTCAAACTCGTCCAGTAGGGTGTGGCTTGGGTCTGGCTACTGTGCTCCACTTCTTCCTGCTGCAGCCCTTGGAAGTGAACTTGCTGTGCCACTCTTGCAAGGTGTTCTGTTCCTGGATGAGTTGGGTGGGTCTTGCCTCTAGCCTCTCTGTGGGGAGTTCTTCACATGCTGCACCTGGGTGCTGACTCAAATGAGTATCTGGAGAGCCCCAGATGGTCCCTTTCTATGCTCAAGTTTCACAAACACTTCTCTAAAGGTAAGTCATTCCAGTTCAAAAACCCTATGATTTAACTTTCCTTGATAATCTTTACCAATTCAAAACTATAGTTAACTCCACATCTTCTCAATAAACACAGCTTTGGTCTTAGAATTAAGTTTTGGGATGATTAATAATGTGACCACTCAACACTGCAGCAGCAGTATTTTGAATCTTTCCCTGGTTCCAAGATAGTTCAGCAGCTTTCAGCACTCCCTGGATATTCAGTACAAAGGCTGGGTCACGTGTGGCCCATGAGACATTTTCTCCCTACCATGCTCCCCTTACCTCTGTTCCCACATCTATCAGCTTACCTTTCCATGCCTGAGCCAGACTGTTGTGTGGTTATCCTTGCCTTGCTCTTAATCCATATAGCTTTGATGCTTTTGTCAATTTCTTAGCTCACTAAACCCTCAATTATGGTTTAGTGGCATCACATTTTCTATACATCAAGCCTGATATCAGAGCCAGAAGTATCTACTTCTGTAACCATCCTCACCACTTGTTTGTTAGCAAGTGCATTTGTACAATTTGATGGATTTACCTCTATTACAAGATGAGAATCTTGAAAAATGGATTGAGAGCATTGTTTCTTTTAGTTTAACCACTAATACAGTGCTTAGATCTCCTCAGATGGTGCATGGAGGCTGTAGTGAACTCCATGAGATTTTAGCTCTGGTCCTGATTGTGTCACATATAATAATCCACTAGGTGTGCTAGCCACTTCTTTGTTTTCATTCTTAAGTCCCACTCCAGGTCCTTAGTCTCTGTTATGAACTAAATTGTGTCATTCCAAATTTGTAGGTTGAAGTTCTAGTGCTAAGAGACCTCAGGATATGATTACATATAGAAATAGGACATCTAAAGAGATCATTTAAAATGAGGCCATTATAATAGTATGTAACATGACAGGAATCATGTCTGTATAAAGAAAGGACTTTGGGGCACAGTCACAGAAGGAAGAACATATAAAAATCTAA
Organism: Capromys pilorides; assembly: GCA_004027915.1. Classification (NCBI taxonomy): domain Eukaryota; kingdom Metazoa; phylum Chordata; class Mammalia; order Rodentia; family Capromyidae; genus Capromys; species Capromys pilorides. The sequence continues at coordinate 9,674 of PVKN010024877.1, read as the reverse complement.
CAGTAGGACTGGCCAAATAGCTCAACAGATTAAAGCACCTGAAAGCAGGTGCATGGGCTAGGGGTTCGGTTCCCAGGTCTGCCATGCTGGCCCCACCCCCAGAGCATGCTGACATGACAATTGAGGCTGGGCTTGGTGGCATACTCCTATAATCCCAGCTGTTGGGAGGCTATAAACAGGTGGACCACTATAAGTGCAGTCTAGTAATGAGACCCTAAATACCCTGTAGACCTCTCCCCTCCAAAAAAAAAAAATGGTAAAAATAAATATAAAAGTCTGACAGGAAGTAACCACCTGTGGGTCAAGGAGAAATGTTTTAGAAGAAAGGAGGTCTGCTCACATGCTGATCTAGGACTTTTGACCATCAGAATTGTAGAAGCCTGAATTTCTATTATTTAAGTCATTGAATCAATGTGACTTTCTTATAAAGCCCTAGAAAACTAATATAGGCCCTAACATTAGCTTCCCGATATGTGGTTCTGTTCCTGCCACTATTCCCACTATGACCTAGAACCTCATGACAAATTCTTCAGGGATCAAAAGAAAGAAGCAATATCCATCTGAATGGCTATAAAATGAAAAAGATTTGAGTGAGAATTATTCCTACTAAATTCCTGAGCAGATTAAGGCTTATGATTGGCATGCCTGAGGGACACTTCACTTTATACTACTGTTCTGTTTTTATTTTGCATTGTCTTTCAAATACAACATCAACCTTGAGAATTTTCCAACTGCAAAGGTGGCTTTCTATACAAATGGAGACTTGGATTAAATGATAATCAACACGTCTTGTTTAAATATTAACCACATGCAAACCTGCATGTAGTTCTGGTGGGTGAGAGAGAACTGCTGGCCGCCTATAGTGGTGCCTCAGTTCACAAACTTGATTCTTTTAATGATTCTGGCCACAGATCAAATTAGAAGAGAACTAAATCAAATTTCCCCATGAGGTTGACATTGAATTTAGTCATTGAATTTTATTTGGTTCTCATGTAATTTAGGTTGTGATAAGAAACCTGGAGAGAACTATTCTTACGAAGTGAGGTACCACTCCATCGGCAACTAAGTCCATAATTCCTCTCTTAGGGAAATGATGACATAACTGCAAGGCAAGGTAGAATAGGAAAACATGAGAATGACTGGTATTGTTACTATAATCAACAAATATAAGGAAAAAAGCCCAACTTGCAGTTGGCATTCACAGTGTGTTGGTTTGGGATGGAAATGGACTGCTGTTAAGTGTACAACATGGAAGCAAGGAGCATCGTTCACTTCACCTGTGTGCTCTGTCTGGCTCCCAACACCACCGAGTGAATCCTTTCATGTTCCTTAAAGAACAGTACCACTGTTCTCACTTTCATAAATCATGTTCTGCTCCCCCAAGAGAAACACCTTTCTGTTTTAGAATATTTGCAGAGCCTGTGCATGTCAATACACCACTCATCACACTATGTTTTAGCTTATATCTCAAATTCGATGTTAAAAAAGAAAATGGTGAGTTCAATCGAGCTGAAGTAGACAGAATGGGTATGGTATATGAAAAAATGAAGACTGAAATGATTTCACAAAGTAAATACTACTATATTATGATAAGAGCAATTGTTGCACATAATATTTGTTTTAAAATAGTATTTTTCTTATTTAATATGGATTTAAGTTCTACCATCTTGGAGAGTGACTATCTTGTAGGAGAGTATGGACATACATGCTTCATCCCAGGATTTCCCCATAGTGAAATCAGAATGACTCAGAAGAACAGTGTGACAGTCTCCTTTCCACTAGCTAGGACAAAGTACCAGACATCTGCAAATGGAAAGAAGAATTCATCTGGGTCCATAGTCAGCAGTCTTCAGGGTATGATGGAAGAGTGTAGTGGAAGAAAGATGCTCAACTCTTGCATTCAAGAAACAAGAAAAAGGGAGAGGAAGGAGCAAAAGACCAGATACAATTCCCAAGGTTATGCCCTTTTCCTCCAAATAGGCCTTACTTAGCAGTAGCCTATAATGGTTGCTACATTGTGTCAATTACAGAAGTTTAATCAAACTACAGTGCCCCAGGAGCCTCACTTTGTAAACATCCTCATCCCGTTTCAGCGGAGAGCACCTAGATGGTATAAGCAATGCTCATGTACCTGTCTTCAGGGGAGGGGTGGCCTGTTTATAATATAAGGGAGGAAAAGAGGCTTGCTCCTCCCCTTTCGCTCTTGCTACTTCTACTGTCTTGTGCCTCCTTGAGTTGTTGCCCCTGTGCGATGCCACCATGCTTGGGAGCCAGCTGGTTAAAGACTGAAACCTGCACGCACTGTGGGCTAAATAAATCTTCCCTCCCTCAATTTTGGGTGTGAGGTATTTTGTCTCAGCAATGAGAGAAAAGCAGCCGAGACATAGCTTATTCAGCTATGAAGTCACCCACAGCTAAATATCACAATTCAATCACCTCTCCAGGCCAGTCTCTTAATCCAGGCAGGCTGACAATCAAGAGACCTTGCAGGCTGGCAAATACATATTTGACTGCTATTTGTGGAAAGATGCCTCAGGAATGATGGTTAAAATATAAATCCCACTCGGAGCAGTTTTGTTGTAGTCTTTATTCTAGACTGACTGATCAATTTTTTTTTTTTTTACTTTTGCTACTGCTAATTATTACACATAGAGATTTATCTTCTGTTGGAAGACGTGAGACCACATTGGCAGGCTAAAAATAATGTACTACTAAAGAGGAACAGAATCCTAAAATAAGGATTCCTGGGCATACATAGAATTCAGCCTTTTTCCTTTCAATTCCCTTTAGCTATTTCTCTCCTCTGCCACAAGTCTACAGTATAGGATACTACTGTATGGGAATTGATCTCCCATGGGATTCTTAGAACTCAAGGAAATGAAAGTCATTGTAGCCTTCTTTGCCATAGCTATGGCAACATTGCATCCTGGGCAACTGTTCATCCCAGAGTTCCAGGATGTAGAGATAGGTGTAAAGCAAACAGAGGTCAAGGAAGCTGAGAACAGCAGGCAGGAGCAGGCAACCGTGATCACGTGACTATAGCACCTATTCACTAGGCAAGGGGAAAGAAAAATTAGCCCCTAGACAAAGTAGTTTGCAAATATTAAGTTTCTCTCAAGTTGTAGTCAAAGAAGGACGAAGAATGCTTGATTAAAAGTTATTGTCGGAGAGCTGGCCAGATAGCTTAGCAGACTATAGTACCTGCTTAGGTAGGCACAGAGACCACAATTTGGTCCCTGGAGGTACCATGGTGGCCCCACCCTTGGGGCTCACTGAGACAGTGACCAAGACTGGGTGTGGTGGCATACACCTGTAATCCCAGCACTTGGAAGTCTGAAAACAAGAGAATCACTACAAGTTCAATCTATGTAGTGAGACTCTGTAGACCGTGTACAAAATACATTTTTTAAAAGTTCCTGTCAGCTAAAAAGCTTTTGCACATTGGATCCTACTTATTGTCATTATACATTTACTATGCTATAGTTTGTGTAGCCAGTGTTATATGCCTTTGTTCTCCCAAGTCTGAGGTACAACATGGAATTCATTTTGGTGGAAAAAAAAAACTAGGAAAAGAAACTGAGTGTCATTATTAACACCACTAAGCTTTTGCAGCTACTTCATATGCGTGTTGTTTAATCAATCTGTATGACATTCTATAAAGCTCACAAATTTCAGGAAGGTGAGAGGACACATTGGAAAGAGAATTCCAACTCATCACTCTCTCACACCAGCGTGGCCTGCAGCTCGGGCCTGGCGCTGCTCCGTCTGCTTTGGAGTCACTGACCTAGCTGTGAAGATTCGTAAGTTGGAGTCTAGATTATACATGGAGTTGCCCCTTACATGCCATGGGACTCTACATCTCAAGTTCCCACTTTCTTTCTTTTGTTTTTTAGTGAGTAGAATATATTTATTGGGGGAAAGAAAGCTCCTGTCAGAGAGGGGGACATGATGGGGAACCTGAGTGGGTGGTCTCCTTTGAGAGAGGTTTTTTTTTGGTCTGGCTCAGGCTGCCTTAAGGGTGAGTGTGGGGATTGAACCACCATCCCCTGTGCCTGACTGGGATTGCCTGCACAGGTGCTTAAGCCTCTGAGCTAATTTGAAAACCCTTGAAGTTTCCCACTTTCTAAAGGGGCTAACAATGCCTTGCAAAGAGTTTTGGAAAAGACTTTCTATGAGCTAATATTTAAAAATAGTTTAGCATCTTTCCTCTGCTCTTGTCCCAAGAACAAAGTAAAGGATCAATAAAAGCTGAGCATGGTCACTAGGCACCACCACACATGTGAAGCCTGCGTGGATCACAATGTATAGAACATCACTTTTCCCTTATAGCCTGAGGCCCACAGGATATGTTATTTTGCAACGAAAGCATTAAAGAAGAGACCTCACTGATGGGTAATAAAGAAAAACCCACCAGAACAGACAAAAGTGATGGCCTCAAGGATAAGTAGTTACTTACTGTATTTATTATCCAGAGAGAAATACAGATTATATATTTCATGAGCCAGATGGGAATAGTTATTTAATCTACAGTAATGACTACTCTAAATGGCGCTATTGAATCTCTACTTGAAAGTGTACTTCAGAAGAGTTGCAGGCTATGAGGGAATAAAGCGAGAAACAAATGTAATAGTTAAAGGATATTTTTGCTAAAGCTTAATTAAACTTGAGATTTTGTATCATTCTGTGTATAATTTTCAAAAGACTTTTTTTTCTTTAAAAAAAGGGACCAGAAAGGGTGCTATGAAATTAGCCTTAGAGCTATGTAGATTTTGAAGGGCTCTTAAGAAAAAAAATGTAAAATATATATATATATATATATATATATATATATATATATATATACCCATTCCAATTTTAAGCAAAGAATCAAAAATTACTTTCTAGCATCCCACACTTTCAGCAGCACTGGTACCTACTTGAAATGAACAACTGCTAAGGGAAACAGCTGGTAGAAAGCTGTTACTGCAAAGCAGAGTGCAGTGTGCATGCTGTAATTAGTTTGCAATCATTACTGAGTCCACTGTTGAAGAAAAACCTTGATTTGATCACACTGAAAGCATTGCTATCAGTGAGCAAAATTCAAGACAACTGCTTCTTAAATGTGAATAGAAGCACCACCTCCACCTCGATGGCATCATGCTGACTTTTTCCTGATGTGGTCAGAGTGATGACCAGACCATGAAGAGAAAATTTTTTTTTTGGTGTTTGTTGTACCATAGTTGACCATTTCTTTAGAGTGTTTGCTGTAAGATAGCTTAAAGCTGTCCAAAACAAACACAAAACAAGCCACAAAGGCCAGCCAAATAAACAATGCCTCAACAATGAGTGAATTTGAAAATGGTGATCACCATTAAAAAATGACCAACAGACAGAAAAAGACATCCTTTATGTGTGGCCTCCATATCCACTTTTCATGGGGTACATAGTGCTATAGAGTCTGCCTATGCTACAGATAAGGGAGCTGAAGAAAAAGACTGTCAGTTGCAAGTCACAAAACTAGGATACATTGGAACTTTGATTTAATCACAGGTCATCTGACTCCATAAGTAGAATATACACAAATGATTAGTTTTCATGCTAACATATCTAACAACATGGAGGGAAATCTACCATGATAGAAATAACAAAAATTTCTGAAATCCACAATTGAAATAAGGAAAAAGACTCATTTAATTGATTCAAGAAAGGATGGAAAAAGACCCTATGTGAAGATTAAAATTTATCTGTGACTTTCTTGAACACTAACTTTGGTAAGAGAAGAAAGCCTTCCTATCTTACATCTAGTGTTGGTATGGGACAATTAATGATAACTTGTGGCCCTTAGAATTTCCATTTCATTGCCCACTATGATGGATTTTGTCTTTTAAATTTGTTTTGCTTTACTACGTATCCTAAAAAATCTACCATCAGAATTTTCATTTAGCATTAGATGACAATAATAAACATATACAAGCAAAATCCTTAAGTTAATCATTAATAAAATACAAAGAGAGAGATCTCAGCTATAGTAAATAAAGCATATTGCACATATATGTAGTATGATGACCATTTTTGCTAAAAGGGCAGTAAGGGTAAATGGATGCTCCAGATATATAGACTCATGTGTTTTAAATGCTAGTATGTTACATAGGAACCTCATTCTGAGGTTATTTTTAATCTCTCATAGGAGAGATTAGTTTCTGATATATTGCTTGTCATCTTAGAAGACACTCAGTAGCAGTGTGTGCCCAGCTGAGAATGCATAGTTCTGTGTGGCACATAAGAAAAGGGAAGGAAGTTTGAAACCAAAAAGAAGGGCCCTTAAAAGTCACTGCCTTTTCAGTGCCTTACATACAGTTACATGCAAGGATTTGCATCACCAGTTCCTATTTTCTCAAAGACTTAACTTCCACCACTACTCACAAGAAAGTGGAGGAAGCTCAAAAGCTAGAGGCAGAGCAAGAAATGACTCAAAAGAGTAATATATGTTTTGTTGTGCTATCCAAATCAAGTTTTTAAAAAGGCCAAAGTGATAGTTGGTAGCAGAGACCAGGTACAGTTACCTTTGGGCTACAGTGCTGAGAAAGGGGGTGGACAGCAAGCTTCTGGGTACTACTGCTGTTTAATCTCTTGATGTGGGATACTGCTCCATGCAGTGCTCAGTGCAAGGGATTGCATTATGCTGTGCATTTTTGTATACATCTATATATGTGTACTTTCAATGTATGAAAAACTTAAAAATAAAATATAAGAGATCTCCCCCAACTGATAAAGAACACAAATTATTTTATACACCTAAGCAAGAATAATCTTCATATTTGTCGAGATCCTCTTCACTCCCTTTGGTCATGGAAATCCAGGTCAGAAACCACTTTATCAATGTTCTAGGTGCATTCTTTGCAATAAAATCATCTATTGCTCATTCAACTTCTTCATACTCTGATGCTTTAAACAATATAAATAACACTTAGGCTGTTAATTTTATCCAAGATAATTAAAACTGCCGATTATTCCTTCATGATTCTAGGATAATGTAAATGGCTTTTTGGTTTGCTATCCCTACTTTAAAAGTAGAGAATGACATGAAACGTACCAACTGATTTGCACAAGGATTTCCAGCAAAGAAAGAAGGGAAGAAAAGAGAAAACAGAACAGAAAAAAAGAAAGATGAAATAGAGAAGATAATGGTGGAAGAGGAGAAGTAGAAGGAGGTGGTGGAGGAGGAAAGGGAGAGGAAGAAGCAAAGCTGAAGGATAGGGAAAGGGAAGGAGAAAATGGGAGGTGAAAAGAACTGGAATGTAAAGGAAAAAAGTAAGATGGAGGGAAGGGTAGAGTAAGGAGAAGGAGAAGGAGACTTTATGTAGTCTACAAAATAGAAGGCAAATATGTGGGTTTGGAAATGTCTTATAGTTTGTGTTACTATGTTTCACTCCCTGCATACCAGCTGGTCTTTAAAATTGAGCCAGAAGGGAAAGATTACGACTTACAACTTAGAAAATCCAAATAGGTACCAGATACTAAGACAGAGGAGTGAGACAAATGCCATCTCACAAGCCTGAAGACCAAGCTTGGAGGTAGAGAGAGAGTACAGCTATGGAAATGGGAATCTGGTTGCCAGGACCTGGTACCTGACAATATTAGGCTTGGTAGCTGCTGATGGTCCCCCCAGGTGTTGCTGGACACATCATTCCTCAGAGAGGGGACAGTGACTGAAAGTTTGCAACTCTGTCTCTGAGGCAGAGCATGTCCGAAAGAGAAGTGCTTTTTGTTGCCTCTAGGGTTATAGAGGCAGAAGGGTGCCAGAGCATAGAGGCCACGGAGTGCACAAAGCCAGGTACAAATAATGGGCCACCGTCTGTACTCATCATCCAGTCAGCCAGCTCCAATCAGTCAGTAGTGAGTAGCTCAGCCATTTGAGAACAAGAAGAACAAAGGAGTGCCCTCCATCCCCCATGATACAGACACTTGGGCTGGGGCCATCTCATACAAAAGATAAAGAAGGGGCAGGTCTATGAAAGTCAGAACATTTCCCTAGAGATGTCAAGTGTAGAGAGATTGTTTAAACAAAAGTTAAACACTGATTGGTGATTGGATTGAAGGGAGGCTGTTTAAGCTAGAAATTGAACCATTTTTAATTGACAAGTATAAATTTCCTGAGAGTTATCAAGGGGTAGGGGTTTCTAAGAAAAAATAGTTTATAGAAAATGCTAACACTAAAATTTTTTTCACAAGAGTTACTTTGGATCACATTGTTGGGCCTCCTACCCTAGTGAAGAACACCCCTAGTAATTCATACCTAATTAAATATCTCAAATAGAGAAATGTTTCCAATCAAAATAGGTAATAGCACATAAATATTTTTAATACTAGTGGTTTTGTGGAAGATACTTGAGGAAAAACTCCAGAAAACTCCAAGAATATCTAACAAAATAGATTAGTGTCTGCTACATATTTTATTTCTTCTAATAAAATAGATGAGTGACCTCCACATATTTTCCTCTATCAGCCAAGATTTTCATTGAAATAGAAGCTGTGGAGGACAAGAAAAATGCTGAGAGAAGATATTAAACACGAAGTCATGTATCTAGAATGAAATACAGTTGTGTAGCTCATGAAGGCGAAACATTAACTCCCCTTAACAGTGTTACTTGAAAATGTACATGTATCATTATATGTTGCAGATATTAGATAAGGTCTGCTAGGAATAAACCCAAGTTGTCAATTTTTTTTTGAAAAAAAATAAGCTTTAGTACTCTTAATTGTAAAATGAAGTGATATATAATAGAAAACCCTCTAAAGTTCCATTTATTTATTTATTTATTCATTCATTCATTCATTCATTCATTCATTCATTCCGTTCTGGAGATCTGATTCAAGACCTTGTGTTTGCGAAGTAGGAGTTCATGCCATTGAGCCATACCCCCAGCCCTCCATCTAGTTTTAAATACTATGGCTTAAGGATATGATAGGACTCAGGAGAATTGTCAAAAATCTGTTAATCGTATCGTATATGTTTGCGTGGGGTAGATACAGAGGTTTTACTGTTACTCCCCATCACTATCTTATAGGATATTTTGGACATAACAGATATTGGGTATTGCTTAGTACTTATGGAAACTCCTACAGATTGCAAATCTAACTTTTTATAATTAAACATAGCGAAATGCTGTGTACTTTTCCAAATACTTCAGTTCAAGGGATCTTAAGTAGTTGAATTGTATCACTCTTTGTAACTATTGCTTTAAAAATAATATGAGCTACAGGGACTGGCAAGATGGTTCAGTGGCCCAAAGCGCCTGCTTAGGCAAGCTTAGGCAACTGCAGGGCCCGCATTTCGATCCCCAGCACCACATGCTGCACCAGCCCCATCCCCAGGGCAGGCTCCATAATAAAGAAAGGAAGGAAGGAAGGAAGGAAGGAAGGAAGGAAGGAAGGAAGGAAGGAAGGTAGGAAGGAAGGAAGGAAGGAAGGAAGAAAGAAAGAAAGAAAGAAAGAAAGAAAGAGAAAGAGGAAAGAAAGAGAGAGAGAAGGAGATAGAAAGAAAGAGACAGAGAGAGAGAGAGAGAGAGGTTACAAAGTAAATTCAAAGCTAACCTGAACTGCTTAGTGAGACCCTGTATCAAAAAGGCAATGATTAGACATTGTCTGTGATATGAAGTTTTTAGTTCAGTTTCATTCATAATAATTCCATGATT
>PVKN010024876.1:0-14304 GCA_004027915.1 Capromys pilorides | reverse complement strand
TCCCCATTCTCCTCCACAGACCCAGGCTCCTTAGGCCCAGCTATTTCACCTCCCTTCTCGGTAGAGCCCTGCTCTGTGCTTCCGCCCCAGCCCCCACATCCTGTTGGCGTTGTCTCCACAGAGAGTGGCCCAGCCACCCCTCTGGAGAAAAGCCCCCCACACACGCCCCAGGGGCTGGGCTCGCTCTTAAGACCGAAAGTGTCGCCCGCGTCCAGGTTTCGTCCCGCCACCCTATTCTTAGCAGCTGGAACAACAGTTCTTTTGTCTTCCAGAAAAAGGAGCCCGGGCACCTATAATCATGGGTGCTTAACTGGAGAAATGATCCATGACCTCCGGAGACACGGGGAAGCCAGGCATTATGTAGGCTTGGGCCATGCGTGCCAGGGCCAGCGGTGGTCATTTGCCGTGGTCACTGTCCACGCTGACCACGGGAGGTCAGAGCCACCACGTGCCTGGCCTGAAATGGGAGCTCAGGTTAGCGTCACTAAACCCTCTGAGAATGAAGAGCCAACTTGTAAAATATTCTTTCTTTCTTTCTTTCTTTCTTTCTTTCTTTCTTTCTTTCTTTCTTTCTAGCTTGCTGGCTGGCTGGCTGGCTGGCTGGCTTTTTATTGGCTTTCATGCAGGCACAGATACAGGACAGGAGATTTTCTGGTAGCCGCTAGCGGCTGGATTAGGGACTCTGCCTGGCTTCCTCAGGGGACGCTCAATCCCAATCCCACATGCTAATCTCTCAGGAGGTGAGCTTCGGTTCGCTCTTTGGTCTCTCGGTCTGGCCCACAGCGGAGCCTCCATCTCTCTCACGGCCGCAGCACCCCTTGTGTCCCGTGCCGTCTCCTGGGGGCCCGGCCCTGTCCCCCCGCTCATCCGGTTTCCATCTAATCCAGCTGCCGGCAGCCCAGGCACAGCACCTGCGCCCTGCGGGGCCTCGCCCTGAGCCGATTCTCACTCCCTTTTTGATCTCCCCTCTGCACCGGGTCTCCCTAGGCGTCCAGGTTCCCCAAGGCGCTTTGGGCTTGAGGTGCTGGCGCCCCAGCTTCCAACTGGGCACTCGAGGCAGCCGCAGGCCTGCCGGGGACACCCTGAATTCTCGGGGCCACTTCTGAAGCAATGTTCATTCTGGTCTGAGCTGACAGCTCTGTGCTCAGTAGAGAAATGTAAAATACACAGAACCGTCGGGGACCCCAAATTCACCGAGGAGCAGCTGCGAGCTATTGGGGGGACTTGGTCAGAAAACCGCCAGCCATGCGTAGGTGTTGCTTTTATAGCGTGTTGGGCGTGAGTTCGTTTTTAAAAAAAATGACGGTTAGGGATGCGTGAGGTGATCCGTGGCATGCCCGATCCATATCAAATGTCGCAGCGGTGGGGACCGGGGGACAGTGTGTGTGTGCGTGTGTGTGCATGTGTGTATGTGTATGTGTGTGTGTGTGTGTGTGTGTACATGTGTGTGCATGTTTGTGTGTGTGCATATATGTGCATGTATGTGTGTGTGTGCGCCAGCAGCAGGAAGAGCCTCCAGGCAGGGCCGGGCGCGGCCGTAATACCCACCGAGGTCTCTGTCCTTCGTGGACCACACACATTCCTGTCACATTCCTGAGCTGCCTGCCTGGGGCAGGGGCGCCGGGCCCAGCAGTCTAGGAGGAGGCCAGGAAGGAAAGCCCGGCAGGCAGGCGGCCGACCGGCCCGGAGCCCGGGCTTGATTCTGGAGGCTGTGCCTGCCGAGGACACAGCCGTGGCTCCCATGGGACACCATCAGGGCCAGATTTGGCGGTGGAACCCACGCCCCCGTCCAACCACCCAGGAACAGAGAAAGGAAGCAGAGGCACGCCTCACAGTGGAATAGTACTCAGCTCTGAAGAAGAATGAAGTCATGTCACCAGCAGGAAAATGGACAGATCCTTGCAACACTGTGCTGCGTGAAATAAACCTGTGCTGGAAAGCTCAGGACCACGGATTCCTACTGTGTCACGTATGTGCATGGCTTATGGATCCTCTATCACATATTGGCGTACTGGCATGTGGCCTCTATCCATGTAGCTATCCACAAATATTGATTTAAACTTTTTTTTTCTGGTACTGGGGATTGAACTCAGAACCCTGGCCTTGCCAGGCAGGTGCTCAGGCTGCTGAGCGATCTACCAGGCCTTATCCACAAATATTTACATTTATCTCCTAGTGATCTACGTGGTCACAGTGTTCCTGCCAACATCTATTTCTGGCATCAGTGCTTAGCTACCACCAGGTGTCAGTCTGTCTCTGTATGCATTGACTCTGTCTGTCTGTCTATCTGTCTGTCTCTGTCTGAGTCTGTCCCTGTCTCTCTGTCTGTCTCTGTCTCTGTCTCTGTCATTCTCTCTCTCTCTGTCTCACATCACCAAAGAAGTTTCATTAAATTTTAGTCACACTGTAAAGGACCTTTTGAGGGCTGAGGAGAGAGCTCAGTAGAACAACCACGTGCCTGGCAAGCGCGAGGGCCTGAGTTCACTCTCACAGGCGGGAGTTGTGGCGCTGAGATGTCCCTCAGGGCCCACGACAGCCACTGGGGCTTTGCTTCTCCCTACGTGGCCAGCAGACGCACCCACGCCCAGTCTCAGTCACCGGCTCAGCGCGCCCCGGGCTCGGGGCCAGCACGGCCGGATGGGGATCGAGCCCCGGCCCCTGCACCTGCCTAAGCAGGAGCTTTCGTCCACTGAGCTGTCGGGACAGCCCGGGAAGTTGTCTGTCTGTCTCTGTCTCCCCCAGTCACCGCGGGGTGACGTCCCTCCTCCTCCTCCACACCCGCCTGCTACGATTCCTCACCTTGGCCCTCACGCGACGGATCTCCGGCCCCAACCTTGTCATGCATCAGGGGCTCCAGTCTCTGCGCCCCCTCTTCCAGGGCCGCCGCGCTGGGAGGAACCTCAGGGCACTGCGGGTCCCACAGACTCCATCCGGACGGCGGCGACGGCCGGGAGTCCCAGGCGCACTGGAGAGTGAGGCGCATCAGGGACATTCCAGGTGCATTATGTGGCCCCGACAGCCCGGGCCCGAGACGTCCTTTAGTAAAAGGCACACAATTTCTACACTGTGAGGAGAAACCAGAGTACGCGCGACTCCCCCTTGTGACCGGGGTGACAACAGGAAGCCCACACGCACCGCAGCCACGCCCGCCCATGACGCGTCAGGGCCCCGTGGACATTTAACGTGGTCAGACCTGTGGCGATGCAGAAGCGCCGGCCACCGCTGCCCAGCCTCCCTGCTCCTGCGGCTTCAGGCCGTCGGCAAACCCAGCCCGCCCCGCCCTGACCTGCGGCTCCTCCGTTGTCGCCGTGGCGGCGACCCAACCCTGGCCCACACCACGCAGAGGGGACAGGGCTGACTCGGCCCGTGGCTGCGTGGCTCCCTGCTCCACGCGGAGACGCCATGACAGCCCGGCACGTGGAGTAGGGCAAGCCACACCATGGAGTCCAGGACGCAGACCATCGAGCGGGTCGGGAGGGTGCGGCTGCACAGGGCTCCTGTCGGGGTGCTGCCCGGCACCTACCCCTCCACGGGGACCCCTGCTGCACCACCCCGAGGACGGACTCACCGGGGGACTTTCCACGGAGGCACCAGAGCCCGTGTTACCCGGTGCCTGTCCACAGCGCGCCCCTGAGAACTGCTGCGCCCCACACCGACCGCTTACAACTACAGAAACCCAACCCGCAGGACGCCCAGCAAGACCGCTTCTGGGAACCGCGTCCCTCCCGTCCCACAGGCTCCGCTGCACCCCGCCTGTCCTGCGTGGACTCCCCAGTCTCTGGAGCTGCAGCCTCTACGCTTCCACATTTTGCCGAAGGACACCTTCTCTGCAAAGGCCCCGGGGGGCCACCACCGGGGGTGCCCTGTCCCCTCCCCCTTTTCCCATGAACCAAATATCCAAGGGCGCCCCCAGTGCTGGTCTCGCCGTATGCTTAGGCCCACGACTGCAGAGGGTGTGCTCCACGGTGGGTGGTCCACAGCGGCTGGTCCACGGTGGGTGGTGGACAGCAGGAGCAAGATGGTGGATAGGTGTAGGGGAGAAAGATGTTCACGTTTTGGGGACTGGGGAGCAGGAAGATAGATGGATTGATGGATGGATGGATAGATAGATAGATAGATAGATAGATAGATAGACAGACAGACAGACAGACAGACAGACAGGCAGACAGTCTTGGTAATTCCGTGGTCTCGGCCAGTGACACCCCCATTACTAGCAAATGTCACCTGTCACCACGCACCGCGTGCCCCCAGCCAGTCCTGAGCTCGCCCCGCAGCCCCCGGCTGAAGGCGGCCCTGACTCCAGGCCTGGGCCTCTCTGCACCCTCGCAGCCCCCACAGGGGCCCCCCGCGCACACCCGGCGCCCAGATGCCGAGGCCGGGTCAGCTCCTATTTGGAACACGTGCCGCCCCCGTGGAATCCGCGTCCAGATGTGGGAGCTCACGCGCGGTGGCCTATTTATAGCCCCGGCCTGGGGCGCAGCGCTGGGTGACCTCATGCTCGGCAGAGGCCAGGCGGGGCTCCTGGCAGCGGCCCGGGGTCTCCCCCGCCACGCAGGCGCCTCTCCTGCACGCTCCGCATAGCGGACACGGCGGGCTCTGCCACGTGCAGCGACCCCACAGCAGCCACAGGGCCCTCACAGTGCATCTCTGAAGCGTCCCACGGATTTGGATCGGGCGCATTCCGGGGGACCTTGTGCCTGCCCGGCAGGCGCTTACACCGCCACCTCCCAGGCCCTGACACCGTGATGTTAGCGTCTGTCCCGAGCTGCACCTCGGACCCTCAGGCCCACAAAGCCCTGATTGGCGCTGGTTGGATGTAAGGCGCTTTTTGAGGACCACTGTAATCTGCCTCTGTGGCTGGTGGTCGCGACCACCTCAGGGTAGTTGCTCAGATGCCACGTGGAGGAGCTCACGGGCGAGGCCCTGCCTGGCCCCTCGGCGTCCCTGCGCACAGGTGGCATGAGCTGGATTCCTTAACTCTCCGGGTTCTATTCCAGCTGTAAAGTTGGCGTGGTCCAATCCGAAATATTCCAAAGTGCCCGGGTTCTGAAAAGAAAAAAAAAAAAAGTGGAATTCCACAAAATATTCCAAAGTGGATTTTCCAGAAGCTGCCTGGATCCGGGTGCACCCTCCTAGCTGCTAGCGGATTAATCCGTGGGGGCTGGGAGGTGCCTGGACAGATTAACTAGGAGGCGGCATCGCCCGGGGGCCGCCATGATAAAATCTCTGTGGCATGCTGTGTTATTAAGTGGTCCCTGCCATGGCCCGCAACGCAGGCATCGCACAGCGGGATGAAGTGAAATTATACGTGGAGTTATTCTATAGCTGTAGTACGAGGTTCAGCTTCCTACAATAGAGCTGTAATATATTCCATTTACCAATACATCCTAGCCATATCTTCTGCTATTGTATAATACACCATTTGCACAATTTGGATTCCCAGTGTTCCCCAAAGCCTCCGGGACTGCGTGCCCGGCCCCGCAGGACCCGCAGCCCAGCCTCCAGCCGTGGCCCTGCAGACACCGTGGGAATGAATTTTTTTCTCCTACAATTTCCTGTCCCATGCTGAAGCCCACGGCCTGATTGGGACCGACCACGACAGACCTTCGTCCTGTGTCTCTACAAGAGGCCCAGGGAGGGGGCAGGAATCTGTTTGAGCCTCTCCGTGGTGCTAAGCCCAGCGGCCCACAAGACACGTGGCCTACGGCGTGCAGTGTCTCCGACCCGCGTGGCGTGCAAGCCCGTGCGCAGGTGCCGAGCCCGGCTCGCACTGATTTTTCGCACACGTGCTCTCTCCATGGGATCTTGGTTCTTCTGATAAATGGTCCAAAGTGCATGTGTGCGCACTTAAAATTCAGGGTTTTTTCTTTTTTTTTTTTTTTTGCCATGACTGGGGTTCGAACTCATGACCTTGCACTTGCCAGGCAGGCACTTGTGCCACAGAGCTATCTTCCCGGCCCCATAATTCAGTTCTTGCACGTGACACTTGTGTACCTGCCAATCCAGTGCTCCCTCCACCCACAAGAGATGGCACATATTGGGAACAATTACTGCACGTGGACGTATACAACATGGCGGCCATCGCTAAACTTTTATTGTTGTTAGACTGACATTTGGTGTCACTGATCCGTTTAAACTATGTTTTGTTCTCTTAAAGAAGAATAAATACATTTAAAAGTAAATAAATTAAAGGAAAGGGGCACACAGACAGCGTAATGGTTTCCTCATTCGCTTTGTGCTGCCGGGACCAAGCCTGGGTTCTCGCGTGTGCCGGGCACTTGCCCACCTCTGCCTCTTATTTTGAGTCAGGGTCTTGCCACGTCGCCCACGTGGCGGTGGCAGCCGCCTCCCTCCTGCCTCGGCCTCCCCGGGGGCTGAATTCCAATGTGATCTGCCCCCTCAGTGTCTCCTCATAGGAAAGACAGCCACGGGGAGAGGCGTGGACAGTGTGGGGGCTCACGCGTGGCTCTTAAAAGGCCCCAGCAGCTCAGGCGACAGAGATGATTGTGCCAACTGCTTCTCTTTTGTCATTTAAATGGCACCCAGGGACCCGCTCTGCTTTGCAAGATGAACCGTGGCTGCTGACTCACGTGGCTCAGGAGATGTGGATGAGACGTGTGAGCCCCACTCGTGGTCGTGGGCCACGGACGGCTGAGGCTGGGGACATGACTCATGGTCATGGGCCACGGACAGCTGAGGCTGGGGTCGTGGTCCTGTCCGTGGTCTCTTGGTCCCTGAGTCCCCTCCCTTCCTGTCTGCTTCCTCGTGCCCACGAGGTGTCCACCTCTCCCCGCCCCTCTTCCACGTGACGTTTCCATGCTGACACCGTGGCCTGCCTCTTGGCAGTGACGAGGCCAGGGCCGCGATTCCCCTGCGCGCCCAGCTGCCGCGCTTCTTCTATTCATGGAATCTTAGGGCTGAGGTCATCCGCAGCGAGGCCCGGTCTCTGTTTCTGATTTATTTCCTATTAACTTGCTCAACATTTTTTTTTATATGTACAAGAATTCTTTGGAGAGCACTTAATATACTATTTGATCTTCCTTTCGTAAAAGCATGAGGCCGTACATACAGCAATTTTTCCCCCCTAGGGGTAAAAATCTGGAAGAGATTTAAATTGTGATCAAAACAGCACAGTCATGAATTTTGAATGGCTCCTAAACTTGAAAAAAAAAATAAATCTCCGAGACTTCTTTTTTTTTCAAGAGAAAAATCCAATTCTGACTTTGTGGCCTTGCTCAAAACGTTCCTTTTGTTTATTTTATCATCAACTAAAATAGATTTTAATGTTACACAACACATGGACTTCCTGCCCAATAGACTGAGCCCCTGGCAGAGAGTGAAAATGGAGCTTTGGCCAAAGGGAACCGGAGTGAGAGTGAGCGGCAGGGCGGGGGAGGGCGCCGGAGCCGATGGACCTGAGCCCGGCATCAGGGTGTGTGCTGGGCGTGGCCACGTCCACACGAATGCAGGCGTGGCGTACCTCAGTCGTGGCCTAAAGCACACCCGCAATGGAGCGTCAAGCCGCGTGAACCACGAGCACGGTCCTGTGGGTCACGCCCACAAAGGCATAGGAAAACTCTAAAAAACATAGAAGGTTTAAATCTGGCTGCAGTTTTCTAGACAAACCCAATCATGTCGCTCCTAATCAGAAGTTATAAATTAAAAAAAAAAAACTAAGGCAAAAACAGGCACAGGGCTGGAAAGTGAATATATATATTCATATATATATATATGGTTTTTTTCCTCACATAGCTGTGGCCCCCGAAGACCCGGCTGAGACCCCTCCCGGCCCCCACCTCGCAGGTCAGCACAGCCAGCCCAGTGCTCACGGCGCCCAACCTCCTGTGTCCCAAGACGGAGCCAGCTAGTAAGATTTGGCCGCGAGGCGCTGTTTTAGGCCATGTCCCGGGGTGGGGCGCTGCAGGAATGGCCCGCCCGGCCCCGTCCTGTGTTCCCAGCGACCTTCCGGAGCTGGAACAAAGGAGCTCATTCCTCGGCCCCAGGGTGAGTGACTTACCGGACCCCGGGCTGCAGGGACCCCAGAACCATCTGCGTCTCTGGGCAGGGGGCCGGGACAGGCGCTGGGTCCCAGCTGCTCAGCTGGGGAGGTGGCGGCTGCACGGTGCGGGGCGCAGGGGATGTCCTGGGCGCGTGTGTGTGTGTGTATATGCGTGCGAGTGTGCGCGTGACTGTGAGTGTGAGTGTGAGAGCACATATGTATGTGTGTACACATGTGTGTGAGTGTGTGTGCGTGTGTGTGGGCGCGTGCAATGAAGGAGCAGTCGGCTCCGAGCCTGCAAAGCCCGGTCACGATGCTGAGGTAACCCCAGGGGAGAGCAGCCCAGGACGCTGCTCAGGTGGCCGAGCAAGGCAGGCTGGCCTCAGACACAGCCCGGGGACGCGACCTCGGGCCGCCAGCAAGGCTGCTGGGGGCAGCACTGAGAGCACGCCCCAGGTCCCTGCGCACGGGTGCGGGGTGACAATGAACACATGGTGAGGGCAGGGAGGAAAGAGCGAGTGTGGTGGGTTAGGAGAGAGAACGTCTCAGGCGTTCAATAAATGGATTCAATAAAAGGGCAGAAGAAGGGCCGGGGAGATAGCTGCATGGCTCGATGGCACAAGAGCCTGCCTGGCAAGTGCAAGGTCGTGAGTTCAAACTCTGGTCCTGCCAAAAAAAAATGGGGGGAGCAGAAGACAAGGATTAGTGGATAGGTAGGTAGGGTGGCTAGTGGGGAGTCGGGGGGACACACAGGGGGAGCAAGTGAATAGATGGGCGGATGGGTGCAGAGACGGAAGGAAGGATGGACAGATGGATGGAAAGGTGGACACTAGATGCAAAGGATGGACGGATAGATACGTAGGCTAGATAGATGATGTATGATAGATATGTAGATAGGATAGATAAATGATGGAAGATAGATAGATAGATAGATAGATAGATAGATAGATAGGCAGATAGACAGATACACAGATGGACGGAGACACAGAGAGATAGATGGATAGACAGCATAAATCGATGATAGATGATCAATACTAGATAGATGATAGATAGATACATAGATACATAGGATGGATAGATAGATAGATAGATAGATAGATAGATAGATAGATAGATAGACAGACAGACAGATGCACAAAGCAACACATGTACAGAAGAGTGGACGGGCCGATGGGTCCACCAGATGCCACCAGATGCCACGAGGATCCACTCTCCAGATGCTGCCTGCCTACGTAGGAAGCTGAGAGGTTTACAGTGTGAACCGCTGGGTGACCAGCCGGGTACACAGATTCGATCGCGGACGCTGGAGGAATCGATGACGAAGGCGGACGCAATCTCGCTGTGCTCTCGGAGCTTAACGCCGACTTTCGGCGACATGGAAAATCCTCACACAGGCGACCTTTTTTCACTTTTAAGGAGGAAAAAGGAAACGTGAAGACACAGCCTCCACACACCTTGGTGGCGCCGTGACCCTCATGAGCACCCCGCCCGCCGCCCTCTCGGCAGCTGCTCTCCAGCCAACGGGACACGGGCGCGATGTCTCGGCCAAATAATCTGTGCAGCATGTCATGCTCCATTCATTTCTGTGCTATAAAAAGACTTTAATTGACAAATAAAAACGGCACATGGTTACGGAATATGACATGCGGGGCACAGCTATGCGACTGCGCTGCGCGCTAGCCAACTTGGACTGATCAACGCCCGGGCCGCGTCACACACTTCTGTGTCTTCCTCTGTGTGGAGAACCACCATAATTCACATTTTCAGCAACCGCCAGGGCTCCAAACGCTGCTGCTAATGAGGTCATCGCGAGCCCCCTGCGCCTCTTGGGTGGGTTCCCAGAATGCACCACGCACACACACACACACACACACACACACACACTCACACACACACACACACAGAGTCCGGTCACACAATAACCATTGCTCTGCATCCGACAAGCCCTACACTAAGTTGTCCCTCGGCGTATTCTATTTTATACCAGAGTAAGTGTACTGGGGTGCAAGACACCCAACAGCTCCTAACATCTGCCCCCGTCAGAACCACGTCCCCCCACAGCAAAATCGCACATGACATCATTTCCAAAACACTTGCTCTGCACCCGATCTGACTTAAGCATCTTCTTTTTTAACAAATTCCCGTGTGTCAACTACTGATTGTAAAATTGAAACTGTGCACATCTGGGGGGTGAAAAGTGTCCCCTTTCTCTATCTGTACATTGAGGGACAGGTCCCCACGTCGAATTCGTGAAACTCGGCACCGCCTCGGACCGCCGGCCAGACAGCTCAGCAGGCTAAAGCGCCCGGTTGGGCAGAGCGCCGTGGCTGGGGTTCGATCCCCAAAGGGCCAGGGCCGCCTCGTCCCGGGCGTGCGCTGAGATGGAGATGGAGACGGGGACTGGGCATGGTGGCGCACGCTGTCAGCCCAGCACTGGAGAGGCCAAACACAGGAGTGTCACGGCGCGTCCAGTCCACGTGGTGAGGCCCTGTGGAGTCTGTTCTAAGTCCACAAAAGAAAAAAAGAAAATGAAAGACTCACAATGGAGGGCCTGATACGGTCACATTTCTAAAAGAAAATACGACAGCAGCCGCTCCAGGAATTTTAGGGGCGGCTGCTTTTTCCACGGGAAGCAAGAGAAAAGCAAGACCAGCGAAGTTCATTCAATGCAAAATCTTCAACCCCGAGCAAATGAGCAATAAATCAAAGAGATGAACACCACGCAGAGCCCAACTCCTTCGACCCCGCCACCCTCCGAGCCCCACCAGGAGGGCGTGGGGCTCTCAGGGGACACACTCGGCCTGAACCCTCACACCAGCCACACGCCTCACCAGTGCATAGCGGAGCAGCTTCTACAGTGAACAGCAGAATCGACCGAATCGCTGCCAGCACATGAGCCGCGCTTGTGCAGGAGGCGTGGGCCGGGGCTGGCCTGGCGGGGCTGGAAGGCGGCTGCGATGGCAGAGGGGACACGGATACCCTGCGTGGGCCACGACACAACCGCACCTCCTAAAGTCACACCGCGGGCCTGAAACGCACATAGAGAAATTCGCTGTTACCAAGCAACACCTCGGCGGGAGCTACAACACTGGTTTACGTAGCTTCTGGTTCGGACAGCACTGAAACATTTTTACCTTCCTTTTATTTATTAGTTTTTTGGCAGTGGAGGGGAGGGAAGCCAGCGCCCCACGCCTGCTGGGGCACCCCACCCCGGAGCTGCGAGCCTGGCTCCGCCGGCGACCTCCACGGGAAGTGCACCCAGCAGGCGGGGACCCTCGGGCCCTCTGCGTGCAGCCCTGGTTTCTGATCGAGGCTTTCATAAGGTTTCTTTCCAAGTCACATCGCCTGCCGGCCTCGATGCTCTGTGGGTTTCGCAGACTCCCAGCGTCTCCTAGGGGGCCCGAGGCGCTGGTCCTCCACCCTGGGAAGGTTTTCCGTGTTCCCCTAGTGTGCAAATGCTGGCCGCAGGGGCGTCCCAGAAAGCCGCACTGTGGGGAGGATTTCTCTCCGCTGCCTGGGTCCGTGGGAGGCGCTGCTGCTGGGGCAGCCGGAGGCCGGGGTGCCTGGGTGCGGGGGTTGGCGGGGGTCAGCGGTAAGGCAGTCACTGAGGACATGGGAGACCACCAGAGCCAGGCCTCTGTGAAGTGCAAGGATTGGGGGCACGGGTGAGGGGAGCATGGGTGAGTGGCTGGGGAGGAGGGGAGCAGCGGGGGTTCGCAGGGTGTTAGGTCAACAGGGGGACAACAGCGAGCACAGGAGGCCAGCCCCGGGCGGGAGGAGGTGCCATGGCCACCCCATCACCAGTACACAGTGCAGCTCGGGCCCTCCCTGGAGCAGCCACTTCTTTATTCACGTCAAGGTGTCGCGTGTCACTGTGCCGCTGCACGGCGTGGCTTAGGTCTCGTGGAAGCGGCTCGCCCAGGTCCCCCACGGCCAGGCTGTCCCGTCCTAGTCTCTGTGATGAGGACGCGGATCCCACCCATGAGGCTGCACAAAGAGCACCGCGTCTTACACGCGGTCGGGGAATGCAGTAGAATACCTATCTATAATCCTAGTGTTCCGGGATGCTGAGGCAGGACGATTTCACATTTCACCCCAACCTGGGCACCCTGTCACTTGCTGAGATCCTGTTTGAAAATATGACACAGACATATGGTTTGGGGTCCTGGTTTCAGGAAAGGCTCTTGGTTTAATTCTTAGCAGTGCAAATAATTTTGGCAGTGTCTGAGCTGGGCAGGTCCGGCATTGACTAGTTTGTCTTTTTTTCTTTTCTTTTCTTATGAATTTGGTCTCACTCTTTCTGACTCCCGTCCCCAGGTCCTAAAGATTTAGCCATAGCACTGAGCTATGGCCCTGGATTGAAGATCTTCAATTTGGAGAGAGAGGCTGCCTACGTTCGCCAGGTCCGGCTCTGGTTTGCAGTCCTTCTGCCTCAGCCTCCCGGGGCTCTTGGACGACGAGCGTGGGCCGCTCTGCCTGGCTTGGCGGGAAAGCCTCCAGCTCTGGGACCATCGCCTCCTCGGTTCTGCCCTAGACACTTGCACAGCAAGCCCTCGTGCAGGGTCCCTGCGTGCGAGACCAGTGCTCACTAGTACTACAGCAGCTTAGCTAGCTTCTACATATGTGTCTCCTTCCTTTTTTCTTCTCTCCTAGCCAACGCTTATTGGTTTACTTTTAATTTCTTGACCAATTCTCCATGCTTAGATAAGGTAATCTGAACAACTACTTTGAAGATAACAATATGAAATATGACAACCATTGTTGATTTCTTACCGTCTTGGTTCCATTTATTTATTTATTTATTTAATTTATTTGGTCTTTTTGAGACAGGGTCTCGCTAAGCCATTCAGGCTGGCCTTGAACTCCCTTGGTTAGCCCAGGCTGGCCTTGAACTCCCAACGATTCTCCTGCCTCAGCCTCCCGAGTGCTGGGATTACAGGCGTGCGCCAACATGCATGGCTCCTAAAATTTGTTTTATTCTCTTTGAAATTAAAAGAAATCTGTTTTTTTTTTCCAAATGCTCAAGAATGAAAAGGGCAGTCTTGACTCGGCGTCCATCTTTAACAAGTTGCTAGCGTCTGGGGAGACACAGCTCAGGGGCATAAGCGCTGGCCTGGCAAGCGTGGGGTCCCCGGTTCCATGACCAGTGCAGCAAAACAAAAATAGTTCGTGGATTGTTTTAATGCTTTGTGTGTGTTTTTGGTGATGGGGCTACTTTCTGAAGAGCGCAATGTGGGGGACTTTATCATTAGGCACTGGTGTACTGTGCATCCAAAACAGATTGGACTTTGCACCTGAAATGTTTTATTTTTCCTGTGAATGAAATACTTCATTGTCCCTTTGTTCCGTAAACTCCCACCTCTGTCTCTCCATCTGTCTCTCCGTCTCTGTCTCTCCGTCTCTGTCTCTCCGTCTCTGTCTCCCATCCCAGATCCTCCCGCAGCTGGCCACGCCACAGTTTACTCGGCCAACCTTGCCAGGAACACACCCCTAGCTGGGGGAAGTTTCCAGTTCCTCTCTCCCCAGCCGGGGTTCCCTGGGGGTTCAGCGCGGAGCCCAGCGCGTGTCTCTAAGCGTTACATCTTTGCGCGTGCGCACAACCAACTCCGAGCCCCTCACCACGCCCTTTCCTTTCCTCTGCCCTCACACTCGGCCCTGCCTTCTGTCTCATCGACATCATCTCTCTCTGTTCTGTTGTCTCCCATTATTTTGGGGACAGAAAACACGCAATATTTGACTTTCTGCGTCTGGCTTATTGCGCTTCACATAATGTGCTCTAGTCCTAGCCATTTTCTTGACAATGCTATGATCTAGTCCTTCTTCCTGGCAGTATAGTATTCCACCAGGTGGTGGCGTGTGTAATCTCCTGCCCAAGACTAGAGACGCCATTGGATCCATCTCTACCACCCCTCACACGCTCCCACAGGAATCAAAGTCAGCGTGATCCCGGACACAGGCGTGGCTGTGTGGACTGTGACACAACTCCAGCCATCCACGCTACGGAGATGCGCCGGTGTCCACGGCCAGAGGAAGAGGTGGACGGAGCGGGACACAGAGGCGCACCGTGCCCGGTGCTTTTAGGGACTTGGGGAGAGCCGGAGAAGGTGCAGGAGAGGCGGGGTGAGCCGGGGCCTCACGGCGCAGAAGCAGACGGTGGCTGCGGCTGTGGCTGCGGCCGCGGCTGCGGGGCCCGAGCCAAGGGCAGCGTGAGGAGGTTGCGCTCCAGGACGCAGCCTCGGCGCTGCAGCTCCCAGCCGCTGGGCCCGCCCTGCCCCCACCCCTCGCACCCCCGCCCTCCTCAGCAC
>PVKN010024875.1:0-14184 GCA_004027915.1 Capromys pilorides | reverse complement strand
GGTTGTTTCCAAGATTTAGCCCTGATAAACTGTGCTGTTATAAACAAGGGTACATATATCACTGTGGTACAGTGTTCTTAGTTCTTCTGGAAAAATATCCAGTAGGGGAATGTCTGGGTTGAAGGTTGAGTGGGACTTCTAATCCTAGGTTTTTTAGGAATCTCTACATTTCTCTGTCTCTGTCTCTGTCTCTCTGTTTCTGTCTCTTTCTGTCTCTCTGTCTGTCTGTCTCTCTTCCTTTCTGTGGTACACTCTCCCTATGCAGCTTGCACTCATAATGATTCTCCTGTCTGAGCCTTCCCAGCACTGGGATTACAGGTGTGTGCAGGGACCTGGTTTTGGTTTCTGGCTCAGTGCCCGAGTCAGCATGGCACATGGTACTGGAGATCAAACCCAGATTCTTGCACTTTCCAGGCAGGCACTTAGAGTGCTGATCTATCTCCCCAGCCCTCTACATTGATTTTCACAGTGGTTGTACCAGTCTACACTCCTAATAACAGTGGAGAAGAGTTCCTTTTTCCCCATCACCTCTCCAGCATCTGTTAATGGTTGACTTCTTGATAGCCATTCTTTCTAGGGTAAGATAGAATCTCAGTGTTGTTTTAATTTGCATTTCTCAAATAACCCATGATACTGAACATCATTTCATATATTTATTTGCCATTTATAGTTCCTCATCTGAGAAGTGTGCATTCATCTCAGATGTCCAGTTTTGGATTGGGTCTATGAATTTTGGAGCATGATTTAAAAAAAAATTCTTTATATGTAAAATATCATTTTTAAGAAACCAATTATTCTCTTTACCTTTCTCTGAAGGTCACAAGAAAGTGTGATGGCTTGTATATAGATGTCCCCGCAAAGCCTCATAGGGTCCTAGGTGTTGGGAGCTGCAGATGCTGGAAAATCAGTCAGAGGTGTGTAGGTGGGACTAGGCCTCCATGCCTAAAGCAAAGCTACCTCAGTACTGAGATAAGCATCCTGACTGGTTAATGTCTACTAGTCACTAGACAACCTTGTGTCATGTGTTACTAACTTTGTAAAAGTATAAATAAATGCAGGTTTGTTGTGCTGGTGAGTTTGTCTTGCCTATCAGGCAGACCTGTCACCACCTACCCCAGCTTTTGTCTTCTTGTCTATCTTTTTCTCACTCCTGCCCTTGTTTCTCACCAAGTAGAACAGATCTGACTGAGACTAATGGATCCCTACACCCAGGTAGCGCATTGTGGAGGTGGGTGGATCTAGAGCCTGATACTGGGATCAAGGATGTGATGCTGGGATTGATTCATGTTGTGATTTTAGGATTAATGTTGCCCCACCCTGGGCATGAGTGCCATCTGCCCTATGGGTGAGGAGCCTGGACAAGATATAATAAGACAGAAAGAGATCTGTTGTTTGCCACTTGTCACTGCTGCTTTGGTTTTCCACTGCTTTGCGATGCCCCTCTGCCATGCCACCAGGTCTTGGAGCCACCCTGCCTTGGAATCAGCCTATTGTGGGCTGAAACCTCTATAAATTGGGAGCCAATAAACCCTTTCTCCTCTAAATTTGGATTGTTGGCATTTTGTCTCAGCAAAGAGAAAAGTAGTACACCTGTAATCCCAGCGCCTGGGGGGCTGAGGCAGGAGGATTGGCATGAGTTCGAGACCAGCCTGGGCTACAAAAGTGAGTTCAAGGCCAGCCTGAACTGCATAGCGAGACCCTGTCTCAAAAAAAAAGAAAGAGAAAAGTAACTAAGAAAAAAAAAAAAAAGTGAGCTTTAAAAAACCTAGTGGTCTTAGGGCTGGGGAGATAGCTCAGTAGAATAAATGCTTGCCTGGGAAACACAAGGACCTGAGTTCAATGTCTGGTTCTGCAAAACAGCAACAACAACAACAAAACCAAAAACGCTTGTCCCTTGGTAATGATATTTTGAAGTCTTATATTTTAAATTAATGCAAATTCTGCATTGTAGTCCATAACACATTTATTTTGATGAAAAAACAATGTGAGTCAGGTAAAATTTTAGGCTGGCACTTTACTGACTTAATTCCTCTCCTAAATCTGTAAGTAAAACCAGTGCTTGGGAAGTTTGGCTACATTTATGCTGTGCTCATATATCTCAAGGATGCGTGAACTCATTTGAGCAGCGGGTCCGATTTTCTGTAGTGAATGACTATCCCGTTGACTTTTGTGTTTTAGGAGACATGGCCTCAGTTAGGTCTCCTCTAACACCTCCAGCTTTTTGTGCCCTTTGTTGTTGATTTCAGTACTGGGTTCTTTAACTGCTACCTAACATGTTTCTTTGTGTACTGAGATAAAAGGTAAAGATGAGTGGGTGGGGGCTCCCCTGTGAGTGAGCAGAGGCCAACCTTGCTGGAAGAGAAGTAATGGTGCTAATGTAGGGGCAGGGGCAAAAAAATCTGGGGTAACAGAATCACTATATGCACACATATCTATTTTGAATAAGTCCCATCTGGGCAACTTAATGAGTCTGTCTTAAAATAAAAAAGGGCCGGGGATGTAGTTCAGTGCAAAGGCCCTGGGTTTAATCCCTAGTATACACTGCTCCCCTGTCCCCAAAAGCATATATAAACTTTTTACAAGCTTACGCAGGGTGATGCATGTGGTGGTTCTTCCTAATGAGGCTGGAGAGCCAGGAGCCATGGTGGAATATAACTTGCCTTGCAAAGCAGTAAAGTCTATTGCTTTGCCCTGGTGGATGACAATGGAATGGGGATGTGGAACAGGGGTTTAGGTTGGAAGTAAGTCTTAGCTGGGTTTTGCAGGATGAGGAGAGGCTCTGTCTACAGCGGCAGGCCTGACGCAAGGACGGTAGACTCAGCCTTGCAGGAAGCCTAGCACTTCAGTACTGTGGTAAGGTAAGCTATTCAAAGGTGTGAATCTTACAACTAAGGAGCAGAGTGTAAGCTTTATGCATTAGCTCAGGGCCTAGATTGGTAAGAATCTGGGTATAAACATAGTAATATTGATGCAGTAATAACAAACTGAGCACAAGACTAGGCCCAGCTAATCATTTACTCCTGTCATAATTTTATCTCCTTGTTAAATCACTAGACATAATGCTGTACTCCCTGGTCATGCAGAAGCGCTCTCCTGCTACGAGGGCACTGTCCCTGGGAGCTAGGGTTTGCCCTGTACCTTTCCACCATAGCCCATGTGCTGAGCACTTCATGTCACATGCTACATTGATGTTAGTATGGGATTTGATTCTCACAACAGACTGTCAGCATCCCCAGTTTACAGTGAGGGGAACAACTCAGGGACTGCTCTGCCGGGAAGCGGTTAGACACTCGGCAGTCTGACTTGCACGCCAACACCTTCCTGGTCATCTTCTTCCCTTTTGCATTAGACACAGAGCCTCTTACTGACTCATCTGAAAAGACAGAGAAATATGTTCTCCCCAGTGGCTCAGCTAAAATTGAAATTGAGCCTGGCTTTGTGAAACAAAACTTCTGCTTTCCCATGAGTGCCATTCTTGCTACTTTCTAAATACCTTATTGACTCAAATAGTATCTTCTGACTAAAATGAGAAATAGGTTTTCTACTATGATTTTTCATAAGGCTCCCAAATGATTTTGTGAGATGTACAAAACTGTATAAAGTTATAACTTGAAAAGGATGCTTTAATATTGAATGGTTATTTTGTTGGGTTTTTTGTTTTTTTGGTGTTTGAGATAGGATCTAACTATGTGGCTCAGGCTGGCCTTGACCTCACTATGTAGCCCACACGGGCCTCAAACTCACGGGGCTCCTCCTGCCTCAGCTTGCTCAGTGCCAGGATTACAAGCATGTGCCACCATACCTGGCTTGGATGCTAATTTTTAAAAATCACTGAACGTTAGAAAATTTAAACATTTACAATTAGAATCTGAAATAGAGATTTACAAACAATAAACATTATCTGGTATTCAGTTAATTGCAACTTTTATGGTTTCATATATGCCTCAGAGTTCTCCAAATACATGGTGAAGCCTGATCAGAAATCACCAAAATTGCTTCTCATTAATCTTACACGAAGGGGACATTCTAAAGGGGATGCTGTTACTGAGAAATAAAAACACACGGCTTGTAGTTTTGGAATTGTTACTTATGTAGAGTTTTAGGTTAAACATGTTTATCATATTCCTTTCTTCTTTTTCAGTTGCCTTCTAAGTCGGACATGGTGGTACGCGCCTTAGAGCCTCGGCGTCTGGGAGGCTGAGGCAGGGGAACGGCAAGTGGGCATCCAGCCTAGGCAACCTGATGGATTAGTGAGACCCTGTTTCAAAATAAAAAAAAAAATTGAAAAAGGACTGGAGATACAGCCCAGTGTGAAGTCTAATCCCCAGTACTGGGGGTTGGAGAGATTTCTGTTGGCAAAAACGTTGTGACCAGAACTCAGCATCTCGGAAATGTTGGAAAATATTTTTCACAATGTAAAAGTGCTTAAACGATGGGCCACTCAGAAGTCAATGATCCTAATCTGTATGCTCTTGGGTATACTGGCAGATGGCACAAGACCGTGGTAGGTAAAGTTAATAATGAAGACAGCAATTTCATCACAAGTTGGTAAGGAAAGCTGTGCGTTCACTGGCTTTGACACAAAATCAGCCTCCACACAGGTGAGGGACTGAGAGCTGGACTAGCACCCTCCTCAAGGTGCCGGGAGTCCTGGGCACAGACTTCCAAGACATGAGTTGCTGCAGCTTAGATGGAGTGTGGATCACCAAGTCAGGCTTCATCACTGGTCCAGAGAAGGAGGCCCTGACAACATACAGCCTCAGAATCCACAGACCTCATCAGGCCATCTGTATAGTAAGCCCGTATGCTTTGAGGCTGCCCTGCTGAGGGTCTAAATGCCTCAAGTATTCGAGTTTCTCTCCCTGGTGAGGGACCTTTGCCCTTTTTTCTGAGACAAGGTTTCCTTATGCAGTTCAGTCTGGCCTTAAGCTCACTTTGTAGCCAGGGTGGTCTTGAACTCACAACATCCTCTTGCCTCAGCCTGCAGAGTGCTGGGACTACAGGTGTGAACCACCACACCTGGATTAGCCTTTTGTTAAATAATGACATAGAGTAAGGAACTCTATTCTTCTATGAGCCTTTCTGTTAGAAATCACCACTTACTCCAAGACTATACTCCCTGAAACCAAACCATCCTCTGGAAAGGAAGACTGAAAAGGAGTGGCGGGTCTGCAGGTTAGGTCTCTTTGGCTGGTGGACACACCTTTGAGCCTATGCAGAGCCCTCTAAACTGTTCTAGTGTGAAACAGAACATGTGCTCTGTAGCTCTCCACAATGACTTACCTTGTGGTAAGACCTCAAGTCCACCTGCACTCTGAAGGGCCAAGGCATTGCCCCTAGCACCAGCACTCACATTTACCCTCAAAATGTATGCAGATAAACTGGGAGCCATGACACATTCCTGTAATCTCAGCACCATGTGGAGCGGAGGCAGAAGGTTTGCAAGTCTGAGTCCACCTGGGCACATTTAGTCTCACCAAAACCAACACCTTTCCTGTTGGGCCAGGCCTCTCTATTAGCACTCTGGCTACCTGCCCCTCTGAGACATGGGATATGCGCATAACCTTTGTCTCACAGGATTTGAAAGGGAAGATTACAAAGGGGAAGGAGAACACATTATGGGTCCTATTTTGATAGATCTTTTTCAAAAACTTTCAAGTCAATTTCATCACACATTATCTGGCCTACTATGTGGTTGCTTGGTGTGTATTCTACAAGACAGCTGAGCATCAGACTAACTGGACAATCTTTATGGTAAGACAGTGTCCTCACCGTGAAGCTCCTGGGAGTTTACCAGACATGTTCGCGTACTATAGTAGACCCTGACCCACACCTTGAAGGACAGTGGCAAGAAAAAGGCAGGCAGGGCCTTTGAATCACAGCCTGGGCTCTCAGAATCATCCTCAAAGGAAAGAGGATGCTGTCACTTAAGATATGCAGGGCAAGGGGATCTGGGTTTCCTGGAGTTGATCAAAGGCCTGTAATTCTACAAGCACTGTAGTGAACTTCCTGTGGCCACTGTGGAGGAGGCCCTCTGACGGAATGCTCACTGCTCATACCTAGGAGGTTCTAGCTCTCCTGTTTGTCTGGGACACTTTTTACACATTTTCCCTGGGCCCTATGACAAAATACGATGTCTTGTGACCTTCATCAGTTCTTCTGTTTTTGAGACAGGGTCTCAGTGTATGGGCCAGGCTGGCTACAATCAGCTATCCAGCTTCATGGCAGTTCACCCAGGCTGTATCTATTCATTCCACAAAGGCTTCAGATCTTCTGACAATAGCTGGTGGTGCTGTGGGGCCTTTAGTCACTTGTCCCCAATGTGTCTGTCATATCTACCAGGATATCTGTTCACTATAAGAAATAGAAGATGATATAGGGAGGAAATTAAAGGAATATGAGGAGGATGTAAAGATATAGCTCTCATTGAGTTCTCCGTCTAAGTGGGGGGGGGGTTGGGCTGGATGAAGCTATAATCTGTTATGGTTTGCATCTACATGTCCCCCTAATGCCCCATGTGGTGAGAGGTGGGGTATTTTAGAGGTAGCTGGATCATAGGTGCATGACACCGGGATTGATCCATGGTGCAATGCTAGGATTAAGGGTGCAAGTGCTACCCACCCTAGGGCAAGCAGCCTGGATAAGCCAGGAGGGACAGAAGAGGCTTATCATTTGCTTGCTTTTGCTGCCTCCTGCCTCCCACTAACTTTTTCTCCTCTGCAATGCCCCTCTGCCAAGCCACCTTGCCTTGGAGCCAGCCAACTACGGACTGAAAGCTCTACAAACTGTGAGCTAAAGTGGCACACGCCTGTAATACCAGCACTTGTGAGGCTGAGGCAGTAGGATCAGTGCAAGTTCAAGACTAGCCTGGGCTACAAAAGTGAGTTCAAGGCCAGCCTGAACTGCACAGCGAGACCCTGTTTCAAAAAGACAATAAAAAACAAAAAGCAAACAAAACAAATCTTTCCCCCTTTAACTTTGGGTGTCAGGCATTTTGTCTCAACAATGACAGAAAAGGACCTAAGGCACCATCACACGCTAACAGAGTATAACATCTGAATAGTCGGAACTTCAGTCAGACAGACCTAGCCTCATATCTGAGTGTGAAGGAATCTGCAAGTGATCACGGGTAACTTAACCACTTCAATCTAATTTTCTCATCTGTTAAACGGGGGTGGGGAGCACTACAGTGTCACTGGGTTGCTGTGAGAATTAAACAAGGCAATTTATAAGGAAGGATCTGGCACATGGTATATGCTCAGAAGAGCCAATTTGCTTCCCCTTTTTAAAAATTTCCATGGAAAGAGATTCTAGTTTCCCTTTAGATATCTCTTTGTGCCTACAACTCTCCATAACTAAGTGGATGTTCCCTAAGTTCAGTTAAAGTTGCTCATGTTTTTCTTTGCTTCCTGTCACTTGGCCCTCTGTGGGACAGAAAGAGCTCAGCTCCTTTTTCAGAAAGATCCCTCATACTTTTCAGAAAAATATTTAAGCTTTAGATCAATAGGAACTGATCCTACTTTAGGGTTAGAAATCTATACTATATGGAAGTGAGATGTGAAAGAGACCTAAACACTGCATAAGGATTGTTCACAGCACAAGACAGTGGCAAAGACCCCTCCTACCTTATGAGATATGGTAGGGTTTCTCTTCAGACACCTCAGACTGAAAGTTGATTGTGTGCCAACTACTGTGCTGGTCTCATATACTTTTAAATAACACAGTGGGTAACTGTGGGGTAGTTACTATCATTCTACTTTTCTCTGTCTATATTTCCTAAGTTGGGAAATGGAAGCCAGAGATCCCATAGCTAGTAAGGTGGCAAGGCTAGGAATTGGGTCCCTGCCTGCTTCTGGACAAAACTGCACTGCCTCTGTAGACCTAGAGGATTAACCTCAGGAACTTTTCAGCTGGTAAAGAATGTGAGTATGGAAAAATCTACTAAGAGAAGATGTGCAATGTTCTTTTCTGGAGACTCTAGACCATTTGAGAGAATGGATCCTTGGCACACACAAAACGGATGGCTCTCATGCTATTGCTTTGGTCGGTGGTGTTTGAATCCTGTTTGAGAAGTATGCAGAAGCATGTACTGTTTTATAAGCCATGGATGAAAAATTATATGTTTACCCGCTGAATATGCTAATTAAAATTTCAATTGGGAAAAGCTGAAAAGCTGCACATGTTCAATGCCATGGGCTTTACACCCTGAAGGGTGGCATGTGTGTTGTCCTCCATCCAAGAAGCCCCTCTGGAAATTGGAGTAGTTTCTTCTCCAGAACTAGGATAACATCCTCTCGTAGCTCAGCCATGCCTTTGTCTAGAGACATAGATCTGCTGTTGTCCACTGAGGAGAATCCGTACTCTTGAGTGTGAGAGCAAATCTGACATTCAAATATGAAAATAAACAATTACAAGTAAAGACCAAAGTAAACAGGCCAATAAGTGCTGAAGGCTTAGGATATGTATTTGAAATTTTTAAAAAAGGACAATGCAGACATCCTGAATTGTGTTTGCTATAAATAACTTATGATTTGGCCAGCTATGAAACAAACTAGTGCCACTGCTGTGATAAGATCCTGCAACAAAAGAAACAGGATTTGTTTCAATGCTAGTGACAATTTGTTTAAAAAGCACAAATTATCAGAATGTAAATATGATATTTCAGTTGCCTGTATTGGTTTCCAAGTGTCTTCTTAGAATTTCTTATATTTTTAAGACATGAAATAATATATAAAATAATCAAAATGCACACAATTGGAAAGGTAAAACAACTACTTTCTTTCCTTCCCTACCCCAATTCTTGTCCTCTTCCTTAGAGTTGACAATTTATATTTCTAGATAGAAGCCTGAATCTGTAACAGAAAAAAAGTATTAGTTTTGATAAAGTGAAGGAGATCCTCAGTTTTCTTCCTTTCAAGCAACTGAAAATGATTTCAACGTCATTTATCGGAATATGCCAGTGTTTTCCCCACGGTTCTAAAAGCCAATCCACATCATGCATTAAGTTCTCAGAGGTAAGTGGACCTCCTTTGACAGTTCTGAGTTGCTAATTTCTTCCCTACTTCTTTAAAAATAATGGCAAGCTCACTTTATTTTGTTATACTGTTTGGCCTGGTCTTCTCTCATTTCTCATTCTCAGACTATTTATGCCTCCACTATTTGTCTTGGTGAAGTTCCCCAAACTAAGCCTGTTAGGTGGGATTTCATTTAGCTTCCACTTTGGAAAGATAACAGAATTCAGTTTTCCCCGCAATGACATTGTAGTCTTCTTCATACAGGTGCTTTACACTTATTTCACTTGTGCTTGCATATATGATCATTTTGACTGCCGTTGTGAAAACATTTTCTTACATGTATTTTTAAGTGGTTGTCTATAGGAAAGCTTTTAGTAACTAAAGTATCTTGTTTTAAAATTGTTTCCTAGTTGATTTATAGATTGAAAATCAATCATATCTTCTGGAACAGATGATACATTCTGCCTCTTTTTCTCAAATATTTTCTTGATAGTGATGACTAGTGATTCCCGAAAAAAAAACTGATTAACAGTGCTGAAATGGGTGTCCTTTTTTGTTATTTTAATGAGAATATTTGTGATTTTTAATTAAAATGCTTTTAGTTTGAAATATTTTTCATAAAGCCAATAAAATATCTACATATCTCTATTTTCCTGATCTCCTTCCACCTCTTCTTAGCCACCAGAGGCAAATACTGAATTTTGTCACAAGTTCTAAAACCTATTTGATATAATCTCACTTTTTCTCTTTTTAATCATAGTATACTAAATTCTTTTAATAGGGTTCTAACACTGAATCATCTTCATATTTTTCCTCATAGAAATACTGAGGAAGTCAGATGTGGAAGTGCATGCCAGTAACCTTAGCTACTTGGGGGCTGAAGCAGGAAGACTGCAGTTTGAGCTCAGCCTGGGCAATATATCAACTTACTGAGACTTTGTCTCAAATAAGAAACAAAAAATGGGCTGGGGATGTAGCTCAGTGTGAAGGTCCTGGGTTTAATCCCTGGTACCAACAACAAACAAAACCCAAAAATCAAACCTGATGAATATCCTGTTAGCATATTAATCTTCTCCCCATGCTGGGGATCCAACCTGGGGCCTTAAGCTAAGCATACTAAACAAGCACCCTACTACTGAGTTCATATATTAAAATATATTTTTTTCTGAACTCAGTCAGGTTTTGACATCAGTGTTACACATCTTTGTAAAAATAGTTCAGAAGTGTTTTATGTCATATGTTTAGACGTCCCCCAAAGCCTCATTAGTCACTGGGGTGGGCTTCTGGACTTTGTGATTAATTCATGATCCAATGCTGGAAGTATGGGTGTGAGTGCTACACCTAGCCTGGGACAGATGGCCTGAATGCAATGTAAGGAGAGGGGTTTGCTCTCTGCCTCTGCTCCTCCCTTTTGGCTCTTGCTGTTTTGTACTGCCATGAACTGCCGCCCTCTGCCATGTGCCAGTATGGAATGAAGCCATCCGAGTATGGAATGAAGCCCCCACTAATCGTGAGCTAAATAAACCTTTCCTTCTTTAATTCCAGGTGCTGGGCATTTTGTCCCAGCAATGAAAGTAACTGAAACATCTTCCAAAACCTTTTTCAGAGATGGCTGAATCTAGCGTGTGATTGCTCCTCAGTGGAATGCTGGGATTAAGGCTGTCAGGATTAGGATGTGTGATTACTAAATCATTCCAATGGTTACTTTGGTACTGCCCTAATCCTGAAAGCCTGGATACAAAATGAAGGACAGAGAGAGGCTTGTCTTGTCCCTTGCTTACTTGCTTTTGCTGTCACCAAAGCAAAAGTGAATGGTGAAAAAAACTATGGAAGGTTTCCCAAGGTGGTGTCCCCAGGCATTCACCCAGCTGAGGCATCTCCTCTGAGCTCACCATCCCCAGGATTTTCAACATCCTAGTGGGTGAGAAGGAAAGCTTGAGGTGGTCCCTGAACTTGAATGGGACCTTGACCCTGCCCACAGCAGTGTTTCATTTTTATTTTCGAGACAGTGTCTCACCAAGTGGTTCAGACTAGTCTTGAACTCACATAGCCCAGGCTAGCCTCTAACTCATGGTGATCGTCCTGTCTTAGCCATAGGCATGTGCCATCACTTTTGGATTGTGCTGCACCGTTTTTTGATGGTTGTTTTCATCTGTTTCCTGGACAACTGGGATACACACAATGCCTGTTGTGGGTGTCCCTTGGGTGTCATTGACAATGCAGAGCACTGTGTTGGGGACACAATGAATGCACAGACAGCAGGGAGCACTGAATGTACCACAGAACCAGAGCCCATGTGGTGTGCAGGACCCCAAACATGCAGGGGTTCCTCTGGTGTTCTGAGATCCCCCAACGTGCCCCTGGCCACTCCGGTTTGGCATTTCCAAGATTCATGGTGGACCTCTAGGCTTAGCTGTGTCAGGCTAACACTGCTATGCAGGCCCCTACTGAGGCAGCAGCAGGGCTCTCCTCCAGTTGGAATCAGGCCTCCCTGGCTCCTGGCCACTGAGCCTTACTATCTGCCCTGTGGACCAGCTGAACCCTATGCCACCTTTGGTGCCATGTGAGGCAGGGGGAGACTTTGGCCTCTGTCTAGCTTGAGAACTCAAAAATCTCCCAACCCACTCTTGGGGGCTGCCAGCCAGCTAGTGAAGGAATAAGGGGTTCTGGAGACCACATAGGAAAGCACAGACCCCACAGCATAGGAAAGCACAGACCCCACAGTAAGGGTGTTTAGTCATTTCTTCCTTCACCTCCCACAGTGAGATTAAAATGAGAATTGTGGAAAACATACAAAAAATAAAGAAATATGTTTATACTTAGTACCAACCTAAAAAATATAAAATTACAAAACTTCTTTTTTGTCTTGAACAGTTTTTCTCTGGTAAGGACCACTTGGATTAAACAGAAGCTTCC
Organism: Capromys pilorides; assembly: GCA_004027915.1. Classification (NCBI taxonomy): domain Eukaryota; kingdom Metazoa; phylum Chordata; class Mammalia; order Rodentia; family Capromyidae; genus Capromys; species Capromys pilorides. Next base: position 2,254 of record PVKN010024875.1, on the reverse strand, counting down.
GGTAGATTAGGACACCATCAGCAATACAGCACAGTGCTGCCACAAGTCCAACCACCTAGGGAAAAGCACACTGTCACTGGCATTGCAGTTTTTAAAGTGATCTGTCCACAGGATCCCTCTCCTGCTAGTAAGATCGCTCCCTGCACTGCCACTCAATACTAGCATCGGAAAAGACTTTAGGGAACATCCTATCCTCTTCAGGGTGAGGATTTTCAATACTAGCTGACAGGAAAAGGAAATAACATAGAAGTAGGACAGGCTCTGTCTTTAGTTCTTCATTTGCTTCTGTACATATTTTTTAATCCCCACAAATATTTAGTTATTTCTATTTGCAATGATCAACTATTGAATTTCCTGTTGCAAAACTTTAGGGAACAGAGTCAAAGCTAATACTAGCTCAAGGTTAAAATCTTTGGGGAGCCAAAAGATGACTCAAAGTAGGCCTGACTGGTGGCACACTGTTGTTGTAGTCCCAGCACTTGGGAGCTGGAGGCAGAAGGAATGCCTCAAGTTTGAGGCCAGTCTGGACTGCATAGTGAGACCCTAGCTCTGCCTCAAAAAAAGATGGTCCAAGGTGAACTCTCCACGGCTGGGCTACTCTGTATGCATGGAATCCTAAACAGGCCTTAGAAAGAAAACCGAGGTAAAGGGAACAAAGTAGAATGCAAGAGAACTAAGCTGATCTGATGGCTATTGCAGCTTGTTCCTGGGATGGGGAAGGGAGATGCCATCCCTTCTAGGCATGTGCACAGCCTCATCCAGTCTGGCTTCCTTGTCCCCTGGTTTCAAGCCACTGCCTTCCCAAGTCAGAGCACTGCCTACCTTCTAATGATCCTTTTATGACTGGCATTTCTGTTCACTGCTATTTTCTCCCATTTAGATATTTCTCCTATAAAACACACTGGACATAGAGGTCCACATCTATAATCCTAGAGCTCTAAGAAGATGAGGCAGGTAAGTTGCATCTATGCGCCTGGCTAACTCCACGATTCAGTGAGATCCTGCCTCATAAAAAGAAGGGCTGGAGCTGGAGCTCAGCATGAAGGCTCTGGGCTCAATCCTCAATATTGCAAAACAAATCAACAAAACTGATTTTAATAATACATTTTATGTATTAAATTATTATTTAACATATAATTAATAAAGTTATTAATGAAACAGTCTACACTTTGGAAGGGGTAGTAAATCATTGGAGTTCAATGTATATTTTATACTTACAACTTACCTCAATTTAGACTAGCCACATTGTTAGTGCTCAATAGCCACATGTGGCTAGGGGCTACTGTATTGGAAAGCATGGCTCCAGGTTGTCAGCATTTAAGGAGTAAGTATGAATTAAAGAGGAAATAAGTGGGCCCGGCACCAAGATGGTGGAGTAGTAAGCAGTAGACAAAAAGCCCCTCTCAAAGTTGCCATCTAGATGCTAGAATATAGCAATGTGAGGCAGACAAGAAGGAAGGTGGGTCCCCTGTGTTCAGGAAAGATCTGAGGGGTGCACTGAAGGCCCACAGAGAGAGTGAAAAAAGAAACTTCAATGAAGAGGAAGGAGGTACTTTCTCCCTAAGATTGAACTCACTGCAAAAGGAGCTGCTCAAGCCTGAGGATGCAAGGTAACTGCTGGTGACACCAGAGGCCTCCCCTGAGAGATGCAGCAGTGGAGGGGAGCAGTGGATATGAAGGACTGCACTATCTGGGGTAGGTGTTGGGGGCTCAGTCACTGCACACAAGAGTGCGACTGGCCATCTTGGGGAGGGGCCAGCTGAGCTCAGAACTCAGTGGCTGCTAGCTCCATCTAGCAGCTCCTAGTTGGCTCAACCCTAGGGAAGGTATGCTGATGGCTATAGACAAGGAGGTATCAGCCAGAAGGGGCAGGCTCACTCAGATTATTTATTACTTCACCAAAAAGCTACTGTTGGCTTCCTGGGACAAAATAACATGGATCAGGACTCTGTCTTCCACATGTTATCTACCAGTGACAGCAGAGACAAACCTGGAAGTAGACTTTTCCTCTTGTTCTGTTTGCTTTTTGTTGTTTTTATTTCCTTCATTGTTTGACCTTGTTTTTTACATGAGTGCAAATGTGGTTTCTAGCCTCTTTGTGTTTGGTGTTCTGTTCTTTTTAATTTTTTTATTCATTTATTTATTTGATGCAGGGTTTCCCTATGCAGTTCTGGCTTGTAGTGATCCTCTTGTCTCAGCCTCCCCAGAGCAGGGATTACAGGTGTATGCCACCATGGCCAGTTTTGGGCAACCA
>PVKN010024874.1:0-14305 GCA_004027915.1 Capromys pilorides | reverse complement strand
AGTGTAATAAGGGTTAATGCTTTTTTGTTTTAGTAACATGGAAAATTGATTTTTCTTAGTTCAGTGTTGTTAAAATTTTTAAGCTTCATAGTTTAGATTTCTCATGTTAGATTTACCAGATCTCTTCTGACAGAATGGAAATATGACTGGCTTATTTACTTTTGAGACTTTGGAACTTTTTCTTTCTATAGAAATTCATGAATACAGCAACCTAGTTACAGCAGCAAAAGCAGTGAAATTTTTATAAAAATCATTTTAAGTGATAGTATCTGGTGAAACCTGTAGTCATGCCATAATAGTTCCAGTTTTAAATCATTAAAATCATGAGGGCTCCCCCCGACCCTGTTATTTATTCAGAAATTATTGCATATATGTTTTTTTCTGATCCTGACTTCTTAAAAACTCTTCATGTTATCATTATCGGTGATTCCTAGCTATTCAAATGAAATTAAACTTGTGGTCAACACCAAAATATAGATGAGCTGATGCATTATCGCAATCCTGAATTCCCTCCCTACTATTTCAAAGCCAAATGTCGTGTTTTTGAGATGTGGAAATTACTTCACCTCACTGAGTCTCAACTTCCTCATCTGAAAGTAGTGATGTTTGACAGTACTGTGGAGATTAAATGAGAAAAGTTACATGAAAAAGCTTTGGGCATAGCTTGACACATTACTTACGGAGTACTTATTATATAATCAGAATTACGATTGAGAATGTGGAAGCATAATAAAGCATTAGGCCAAGTCCCAGCATTCACAATGCTTATATTTTAAAACAGCATGATAATTGTCATGGTTTCTATCCAGATGTGCCCAACCTCTCACAGGCTCATATTTGGGGCTTTGGGGAGGTGACTGCATCATGGGTTGGGGGATGATACTCATTGGTGGATTAGTCCACTGATGGGCTTATCATTCAATGAACTGTTGGAGGGAAGCTTGATGGGGGAGCTGGGGCCTGGCAGGATCCATCTGCCTCCTTCCTCCTTGGTCTTTCTCTGCTTCCTGCCTGCCCTGACATGGACTGTTTCTCCTCTGTGAGGCCCCTCTGCCATAGGGCTCTGCTGTGGAGCTAGCCAAGTATGGACTGAAAGGTCTACAACTTGTGAGCCAAAATAACTGCCTCATCCTTAGAGTTGTAGGTGTCAGCTAGCATGTCTCAGCCAGGAGAAAGTAGCTCAGATAGTAGTAAACGCAGAAGTTGGCTAATGGGAGGTAAGGGACAGGACCTGGCTCTTGCTGCTTTCTAAAGCTGGTTGCATCAGAAACCACATTTGGCTGCTGATAGAAAAACAAGTCATTTAAATAATATGCAATTTCATTTTCTGTCATACAAAAGCATTCCTAAAGTATTCTATTGCTATTTGGCTGACAACACATACCTCTGCTTTTTCTCTATTTTTGATCTGTCCTTTGTGGCCTATGCCATCAACCTTAAAAATTACCACGTGGTCCAACATGGGTGCTAAAGCTCCATCGTCAGCACCATGCTTCAGCCAAGAAGTTGGAGGAAAGCCGGGCATGGTGGTGCATGCCTGTAATCCCAGCACTTGAGAGGCTGAAGTAGGAGGATCAATATGAGTTCAAGACCAGCCTGGGCTACAAAAGTGAGCTCAAGACCAGCCTGAACTGCATAGTGAGACCCTGTCTCAAAAAGACAAAAAAAAAAAAAAAAAAGTTGGAAGAAGAGGGAAAATGAGCTGTACTAGTTGCTGTCTGGTGCTTAAATAAAATTTTTTGAAGTTGTACTAAAAAGAAATAGATCCAGTATGCCAGAACTTACTCATAAGGAAGACTAGAACATTTAGCCTTTTCATTGTGATGTCATCATCCTAAATAAAACCAAGTTTCTGTTAGAAGAAGGAGTGCAGGAGCCCTCATCTAAGAGACAGGATGCAAGAAGACATCCGAGATGTGCCTCTGTGGTCACGAACAGACCATGTGACACCGAGAACTGCTTAGCGCCTCACAGTTCAGTGCCCGCTGCCTGTTCTCACCTAGGCATTGCGCTGCCTCTGTAGTAGTATTGGGCAATAGAAGCTACAGATCAGAATAACGGGAAGAACTAGCATAAGACCCTGCAGAGTGAGGGTCCTGCCTCCAGAGAGTCTGAGGTATTTGCCAATAAACCAGATATGCTATCGATGTGACCACGATGCTCAACTGACCCCACCATCAAAAGCAAGGTCAGGATAACAGGACTGGCTGGGCCAGTAAAGAGGATGTATCCTGTCATCTTTTCTACTTCTACACACCAAATTATCACGAATATACTCACTCAGGATCTCATCATTCTGCCCCTCAGCCATTGGGAAGGGCACAGTTGTTCTCTGCTCAGAGTTTGCAACTACCAAGTCAGGCTGTCATCTGTGGTAGAAGATTATCAGTAGTCTCTGGGGAAGAGCTCTCTTTAAGTTCATTTGAGCTTCAGGCTATGGGCAGACTTCAGTTTTGTGTCTCTGTCTCTGCCTCTGTCTCTCTGTCTCTGTCTCTGCCTCTCTGTCTCTGTCTGTGTGTGTGTGTGTGTGTGTGTGTGTGTGTGTGTGTGTGTGGTGGTACTGGGTATTGAGTTGGGGGGCCTTTTTACTGGGCTATATCCCAGCCACTTAATAAATTCATTTTGAAATAATATCTCATTAAGTGGCCAAGTTCCCTAAACTGAGTTCCAATTTGCAGTCTTCCTGCCTCAGTCTCCCAGCATGCTGGGATTATAAGTGTGCCAGTTCTTTACAACTATAGGACCAAAGTCCCTGTGACCTTGTTGGTTGCCATCCAAAGTCACCTCAATCTCTCTATATATGAACACTTTCATCTTCAAGGAGCAATGAGTCCCTTTGTACCTAAAAGATTTCGGAGTTCCCCTTCCCCTTCTCTTTTCTGCTATCAGCTATAAGAATTCCTTTGATTTTTAAGGGCTTACATGATTATTTAGACCCATGCTGATAATTTTCTTATAGGATTAAGGGTGCTTTATACCATTATGCCCATAAAAGATTAAAATTTGAAATCTTGGGGGCTACTTCTAGAAATTCAGGCTGTGACATCCCAAGCACCTAGATGAATGCCTGGAACACAGAAAGCCATCAAATTGTCCTTGTTCAATGAAATCAAATGGAATCTCCACTTTTTTATGGTGAAGAGAAATAAGACAAAGCACAAAAAAACAAGAGTGACTGATAAATGGATCACTTATCTATGACGATCAAGGAAGCTAAACAGTTATTACTTCTAAAATGTTATTGGAATATGACACATCTGAACTGTCACAAACCATGAATACAGTATCCATCTCAAGCCACATTCATCAATAATGTCCACAAGATGTAAACAGCATAGTTCACAGGAATAAGATTCCAGATGTTCTCGTGGGACCCTTCCTAGCAGGCACCAACTCTTCTGTGAAGCTTCCATCCTCCCATGAGGGGAACAGCTGTCTTAATACTAACACCAAAGTTAGTGTATAAATGGAATCACTATGTTCCATCCCGTTTTGTACCTGGCCCTTTTCATCCAACATTCTGCTATGTGGTCTACCAGACAGCCTTTGAGAGGCTTTCAGTGATCGCCATCTTTGGATATTCATGGCCTCTCTAATCCCCTCTTCTTGAATAACTCACTTTTAAGAGGATATTCTAGGGTGGCATTCCCATGGGCAGTTGGCAAATGCTGTGACTTCACTCTGGGTAGCAACCATTTTGACTGCCCTTTTGGCTTGCATGCTTGGATGAAGCAGCTGCTGTGTTGGAGGCTACCGAAGCAGAGGACTGAGCATAGCCTCGGTCAAAGAGTCAGCAAGGAGCTGATGTGCTCAGTCCCCAGCCAGAAAGGAACTGTGTTCAGCCAGGTGCCATACAAACTTGAAAGTGCATCTTTCCCCATTCCAGCCTCCCAGTGGCTTCATGGTACCCATGCTGACATTATAGATCCACAGAGACTAAGATGACAAAGTGATATTATTTCAGACACTAAATTTTGGTGTAATCTGTTACCAGCAAGAGGTAATTAATACACTCAGAAGTTCATCTATGTTATGGAAATAGGTGTAATTTGTTCATTCTCATTAGGAGAGTGGGCTAGATGGTGTCAAGAAGGAAATGTTTTAGGCTTTATAGATTAATGAGGACATTATATAAGTACTTCTGTATAATTTCCAGGTATTCCAAAATATTATACTTATACCCTAATTATTTAGAAATGTAAAAATCATCCTTAACAGATGAACTGTACATAATTATTAAGTCACATTTGGCCTACTGGCGATAGCAGCCATAGCTTGTTGGCCCCTGCTAAATCAGGTTGCTTAATTGAATAACAGTTCATGTATCCATCCTACCATTCCTGTGTATTTGTGTGGTTTCCCATCTGGAGCTATTAGAAACACTCTGGCCAGGACTATTGCTGTACATGTCATTATAGAACAGGAATACACACACATTTTTTTTTTATATTGAGCCCTAAATTAGCAGTGGCAAAAGATACAAGTAACTCTAATTTATATCATAGTATTCTTAAAAGCTGCAGAAATGACGGTATAAATTTACACATGGAGTGGAGGTGCAAGATAAATATGGGGAAGAGGTTTAAAGCATAAGCAATTTGATATCTCATTATCTCTCCTTCTATTCTGGAAACCAGGAGATTAGCTAACTTTTGCCCAGTCCCAGGAAAAGGCCAGAGGTTTGGTGCTGAAGAGGTTAAGATAGATACCCAATGGGCTGGGACAGCTGAAGGGGCTCAATGACACAGCTCTTTCAGTAGTGCTTGACACAGTTGGCCACTCTTCCTTCAAACAGCTTTGTAGGTGGATTCCAGAGAGTGTTCTGTTCTTTCTTTCTTTCTTGCTTTCTTTCTTTCTTTCATGTGTAGTTGAATACACACATTGTTTGTTACACTCAAGTAGAACTGCTAGGTTCCAGGGTAAATGAATATTCAGTTGAATATATCAAATGATTTTCCAAAATGATCATATCTACTTACATATCAGCAGCAATATATGAATCTTTGTTGCTACCCATAGTTGGTATTTTCTGTCTTTTTCATTTTGACCATTCTGGTAAGAAGTATAGTTTTTTGTTTTGCTTTGTTTTTTTCCAAAGCATCCCAGTGGTTTAAATTTCAGGCAGGAATGAAAACCTTTGTTAAAAGACACCCAAGGTTTAAGGACTTGCTGAAGATTAGAGTACCTGTGCATTAACCTGGGTGTGGTGGTACCTGCCTATAACCCAAGCACTCTGCAAGGCTAAGGCAGTTGGATTGTAAGTTAGAGGCCAGCCTGGGGAGCTCATGGAGACCTTGTCACAAAATAAAAAAACAAAGAGGATTTGGGGATGTAACTCCTTGCAAAGGTCATGGATTCAACCCTCAGCACCAATGCAAATCAGTCAATAAATTCTGCTACAGAAATCTTGATTCCGTGAGACTAAAGTAAGACTTAAGGGATACGCGTTTGCACAGCAAGGGGCGGGAACCATTGACGCTGCCTGCCTGAAGCTTTTCGTTTCGTTGATCAATTTAAAGGAAGGTCTAACACTGATGATTTTAAATGAAGGACACGGGAAGAAAGTGCCTGAATTTAATTCTCTCCGGATTTCTGGTTACCTGGATACGTAGTCAGTTAGAAAATTGTTTTTCCAGGTGTGCTAGATAGTTCAGCAGATTAAACAACCATGGTGCCTGCTGCACCATGAGCAGCAGGTCGCCATAGGGGCGGTGGAGGGGTGGGGTGCAGTGGAGTTGGGTTTGGTTCTCCCAGCCTGTGGTGGCTGTCCCAACCCCCAGGCAAATTGAGGGGGTGAATGAGACTGGGCGTGGTGGTACAAGTTTGTAATCTCAGTGCTTGGGAGGCTAAAAACAGGGATGATCACTGTGAGTCCGATCTGTGTAGTGAGACTCTGTGGACTTCGTACTAAATATATTTATAAAAAGAAAAGGAAGTTGTTTTTCCCATGGGAATTGTGTCTCACTGCACAGGTTTGTCTCTGCTGCACTTGCATTCAAAACCTCAGGTTTAATTTGAACACAGTTCCGTGGACTCAGAGTCAGTACAGCCCCAAGAGTATTTAATGTCCACAGGCAGGTAGCTCAGAGTGTGACCACTCACAGTCATATTGCCCCACTTGAGCATTAAGCACATACTCAGTGCCTAGAAAATAGCAGTTATGCACCTACACACTCAGAAACAAAATTATCCTGAAAACCTTCTTCCTGATGATCAACCCAAAGTTTGTTCATATATTCTAGAAAGAAAACACAGGTTATTCGTACTTTCATATTCTGCAGACTATTTTTATTGTAAATAAAGCAGTAGAGGAGGATGGGCAGAAAAGTTGTGGGCTGGATGCATGTGGTGCCAGAAGCATTTCTGAGCTCAGGTTCTTTCAAAGTCTGAGTTCATTTCCAAGTACCATTGGTTCCCAAGAGCATTCTAGTACTCCCACTAGTTTTAACTGCAGCTGTATTTTCTTATGCAAGAGCAAAAAGTGAAGTTTAGTTTTTTGTTTTTTTTTATCAATATCTTTTCTGTTTACAGTGTCAGCAGCTCCTGAACACAGGGCCTGGGTCAGAAAATGAAAGAATTTTAGCTCTCAGGCACAGTTCACTACTAGGCCTGACACAAGCCAAGCAGGGTGCAAGCACCTCCTTTGCAAGCCAGGTATTTTCAACGGTGTGATGTCCTCGCATGGAAGCCTGACTCCTAGATTTTACTCCTAGGGGATGTTGCCTGTTGGGGATTCTGCAGCCACCACTGAGGATCAGAAGCCCGAGATGTCACCTGGCAGGATTCTCCCCAGATACCACACCTCTCAGGGTGCCAAGGAGCAAGTCTGAACTGCACCATGAGCAGCAGGTCGCTGGCATATACGGAGGACCACGGACAGCGGGGAAGCTTGGATGGTTTGGTCCAGGGCCCAACCTGGAGACTGCATCCCAGCCCTGCGGCCCTCAGCTTCTAGCCTCACGCGGCCAGGTGCCTGGCTGCTTCAGATTGACAGCGAAGGTTTCAATCGCCGCCCCGCCTCTTAGCGCTCCAGGAAATCACGCGCGGCATCCTGGGAGATGTAGTTCTCTCCCCACGCCGGGATGCCCAGATCTCTCAGTATCCATCCCATATGTCCACAAGAAGTTGCTCAGAGTGGGCCGGATGAATCTCCAAGCAGCCGCCGGAGTGTGGTCGCAGACTGCAGGAATATTCGGGCTATCCTCCGGGGCACGACGCGGAACTGACTACATTGCCCAGATTGCCCCGCGCTGAGGGGGACTACATCTCCCAGGCTGCTCCGCGCAGAGTTGGAGCCGCTGCTTGCCTCGCGTGACCGCGGCAGGTTGGTCCAGGAGCCCAGGAGCGCAGACTACTTAGGCGCGGGCACGAGCGCAAGCGCGAGGGCGAGGAGGGGGGGCGCGCGGGCCGGAGGAGTTCCTCGGCAAAGACAATTATGCATGCGTTAGGGCACCTCTGACAGGATGGCCGTGGAAGGTAAGGGACGCTCGGGCACGTGACGCGCCCTCTCCACCCGCACCTCCGTGCACACATCCCTGACGAAGCCCGGAGACGGGCAGAGAGGCGAGGCGGGAGGCGGCGCTGGGGTCCCCTCCTCCCGCCCACGCAGCCCGCACCTGCGCCCGAGGCTGCCCGCGCCCAGTCAGAGGCTGTGCGGACCGTGCCCACGGGCGGGGCGGGAGGAGGGGAGAAGCGCACCCCGCTCTCGACCGCCGCGGCCGGCCGGTACGGGACGGGACGGGACGGGACTGGACGGAGCGGGACGGAGCGCGAGGCAGCGCTAGACCTGCGGGCTCAGCCGGCGCCGGCGCCTCCTCCTCTTGCGGGCGCCCGCGGGGCGCCGGGCGCACGTGGACGGACCGGCCAGGGGCGTCGCCGCACGAGGACCGCGGCCGGGGCCAAGGGTGCACCGCGAGGGCGCCGGTGCAAACACCTGCCCAGGCGTGCGCAGCCCCGCCGGGCTTGCAAAGTTTCCTTGAACCCAGCGGCCTTAGCCCGGGGAAAGGGGCACAGCCAGTTCCTTGCGCGCGGGTGAACTGTGTCCTTGGAGAACCGACTCCCCTTCGCTAATGCTGTTTGAGCTTTGGGTTTGCTGTGTGGTTGTACAGCCCAGACTCCTTTGAAGTTCTGGTTGAAGGAGGATGGGTGATTTGTTCCGGACTCTGGGATTTTATCACAGGTTCACCTAGTTTGGAACACAGGCTTTTCTTGCAGCTGAGGGGACTGTGTGGGCCAGAATGTTTCTGATGCCAGAGTGGAGGTCACACTATGCCTGAGCTAGGGTTCCTGAGAGAGCGTGAGGTCCCGGGGGGCAGGGGGACCGAGGTAGGAAAGGAGGGCAGGCCTGCCAGCTGCGCCAGGCTCCTTGCCAAGGGGAAATGAGCCTGTTTCTTGTAGGCCAGAGACACGACGGAGCCAGGAGGGCTTGCTGGCTTTTGGCTCACCTCCCCACCCTAGGAGAGAGACACTCAACTCATTTGACTCTTGCTTTCCTTATGATTACTGCCTTAACACCCAGGGGTCATAACAACCTGGTTCCAGTGCGGGGATGGCACTGCCACTGGACTGTCTTTGGTCCGAGTTCAAAGATGAGCTGGCACTCCTAGCTGCAACAAAAGTACTGGACTCTGTCTGTCTCTGTCTGTCTGTCTGTCTGTCTGTCTGTCTGTCTGTCTCCTTATGCACATATACAAACGGGATCTAACTTTTTATTGTTACACTTAACAGCTGGACAAGGCTTCAGATGCTACAAAATCAAAAAGCCAAGACCATATTTACCTTGAGCTTGAGACAAAAGCTAGAGTGACCTGGCTTCCTTCCGCCTTACCCCTCAAATGGCATCGATCATGTTCTGTCACTCTTCTGTGTCCCCAAGTGTGCCCCCCTCCAACCTGTTGACATTCCACAGTGTTCTTGACAGTTTCCTGTTCACTCTGAAACATGTAGAATTAGTCATCTTTCTTTCGGTGATTGTACCAGAGAAGCCAAAACAAGAAGTGCATGTGGACTGCAAAGAGCTTATTTTACCTTCTAGCCACTTACTGGGCTAAAGGACCTGTCTGGTAAACAGGAGACACCAAGTTTGAATCATGTCGAGATCTCAACTTGAGGAGTGAAGGAGTGCTTTGAATTTTGGCTGCAAATATGATTCCTGTCTCTTTGCAAAGGCAGTGTTCTTAGCGTGACGGAGCCCTCTCTGGTTACTTCCACGTGGTCTTGCAAGGCTGGAGGAAAACTCACAGCCAGCCTGTCATCCCAGCACTCTGGGAGGCTGAGGCAGGAGTACTCCAAATTCAAGCATAGCCAGAGCAATTAAGGAACTTACTAAGACTATCTCTAAAATATTTTTTAAAAACATGAACTGGGAATATTGCTCAGTGCAAAGGCTCTAGGTTCAATGCTCAGTACAAAAAATAACAATACCCATCATTTCCTCTGGGAACCTGTCCCAACCTCCCATCACCTCCACCTGCCCAGGCACTGCTTACATTGAGTTTGCTTGACACCTGTGCCTAAATCTGTCCTAGTACCTCTCATTAGATCCCAGGTGCCTTGAGGTTGGAGACCCGTTATTTTGACTTTAACTTCCTAGTCCGTAACACCTGGGCTGTGATAAATACTCATATGTGGAGAGCAGGGAGAATGTATTCATGTTAGTGTTGTAACTGGCTTCCAAAGGGTGCCTGGATTTTTCTTCAGAGCCCAAAGCCATCAAATGAGCATCTTTTGAAACACTGGGAGGTAGATACTTTGAGAGGTGCCCTCCTCTTCAGTTTTGGGTCTCGATGTCCAAAGATGCTTGAGATCTTCAGTTCTCATCTACTGCCAGGAGTGACCTTGTCCATCCTCCCCTGGGATGTGTGGGAGCTGCTACCAGGGCTGCTATTTCTGTTTTCTATTATGTACCCATGGGCCAGCAGCTGTGAATGTTTTGCTGTGCACAATAATTTCATAAGACATTTCCAAGTCAAGACAAATGATGGCCAATTTACCCAAACTCCTGAGAAACATTGATGCAGATAATTAGAAATTTTGCCAGGGGACATGGAAGAAATGTGGTAAATGGTATTTAATATCTAACCTTTAGTCTCCATATTTGGAAGTAAAATGGGATCACTACTCTTTCTGGGAATGCTGTGATTACTGAATAAAGGAAAGATTTTGTACATGGGGGTCTGGAACTCACTTTCTCAGAAAATGTTACATGTACCTTCTTCTGTTCTTCTCCTTTAAAAAAAAGCCACAGTATTTGGCACGTTTTGTTTCCCAAATTTGCACTTATTCATGCCAGCCAGCCTTTCTAATTAGTAACAAATTAGAAGGTTTTTATAATGTGTAACCTTTCTCTTAAGTAAACTTGAACTTGTAAAGATGTTAATTGCCAGTGAGGCATTCATTCATTTTGCTGAATCTGTGGCTTTGAATTTAAGATGAAAAAAATGTCATTTGTCTAGTATTTTATGGCTACGCTGGATTGTACTTTTGCCTCTAGATTTTTTGTTTCCTATCTTAATTGTGAGCCAAGCTTTATTTTGTACTTCTGGCGGCTAGGCAGCTTAGAGGTGTGCTTTCCCAAAGAACAGTCTCACCCTGTGGTCTACATTGACTTGAGGTTGTACTGGCATCCATTGCACCTTTTTTAAAAAAAACTTAAAAGACCTTTAGGTAGCATGCAGCCACCACAGCAGACCTATCCATTTTCCATAGACCCTGTTGATGCCTGTGCCCACTGGTATGACCTTACTTAGTGGAAGTGTGTGCAGTATTATGCAAGAAGCAGGAAAGTGTGGGTTGATTCCTCAGGGGCAGTGTTGTATCCATCTTTGTATTCTGAGAATGGTGCCTGGCACTTAGGAGGCCCACAGTAATTGTTTTATGTATGAAGCAAAATGTATGATTGACCAAAGTTAGATAAGTGATTTTCTCCTTGTCTCCGGTTCCTTTCCTTCTTCATCTTTAGAGATTTGCAAGGAGTAGGGTGGATGAACGTTATTCCAGGTAGAGTGGTATAGCCTCTTCTATGGTATCACGGTGATTTCCAATCTTCAGCGTTATCAATCCCCAAATATCCCCTGCCATAGATTGCTAAATAACAAGTGTCTAAGCATCTCTAAACAGACAGACAGAACCTTGGAGCAAGGAGAAGTCACGGCAGACACTGAGCTTTGGGAGTCAGTGCTGAGTACCCAACGTGAGTTGAAAGCTAAGATTCAAAGTACGGGCAGGGAGGATGAAAATGTTATGTGCACCAATGTTACATTTTTCTGGCTTTGTGTTGGGTAGCGAAGTGAGGAGCACCTTCCTCTGTCAACCTGACAGGCTCAAGAGCCTAGAGATTTCGAACTTCTGCTGCAGTCAGGTGTGACGGGGTGGGAGTGGCTGAGTCACCCATCTTGTGCCTTTCATAGTTTTGTACATCAGACATGGACTCCTTTCCTGAGGACTGGAGAGAGAGGCCAGATGTGCAATCTCCCCCCTTCCCGCCCCCCCCCCAGCAAAAAAAAATCAAATGAACTCACTATGTTTCACAAAGGAAGTGGGTGTGGGGGAGGTGACTTCCTACTGCCCTTGTATGACTCTTGGTACTAACCCACCTCTAGTTTTCTACCTTTTCAGACTGCATATGGCAGGAAGAAATCAAAGCTGTCTGAAGCTTGCATGGATGAGCAGATGATGAGTGAGTGACTGGTTGTGGTTATGCGTGCTTTTGTTTCTACAGGGGAACTCCTGACTGTCTCATCCTCAGTGTAGTGGTCAAAGCTGTGGGACCGTGGACAAGTTTCCCTGTGGCAACAGTAAGAAACTTACCCTACACTGCCGTGAAGGTGCGGCTGGCTGCTCCCAGTTCTCAGCCATGCGCATGGTCATTACCAAGGGTCTTCTTTCCTTTTTGGTCCTTGCCGTTTTCTTTAGCCCATGTGATCTCACTTGCATGCCCGCCCTGGCAGCTTCTGTTAATCACTCTGATTTAGTACTTGAGTGGAAAGGCCAGATGCCTGTGATCGAAAATTCCTGTGTGGTGCCTGTGTGAATCAGAAGCAAGGCCTCGAACCCTGCTTGGAAACTTGCTGTGACAGGGCTCCCAGCCACTCCCAGCTCTTCTGGAGCCTCTCGGGCCAGTTCAGACAGCGCTTTGCTCTAATCCCCGTGCTGCCTTGCAATACCCCACCCTTGCTAATTCCTCTCTTCCCTCCCTTTTCTTCTCATCTGCCACCTTGCTGCTGTGGTGACTCCTTACAAGAGAGATGGGATGGCTGGAATCTGATGCCCAAGCTTGAACCTCAGAACTCTGAGAATTTAATTCATTGGTAGAAAGGGGCCATTGCACTCTCCTTCACTGGTGTTCAAGCAGGTTTTGCATTCTTGGTTGGTAAACACTGCTCATGTGCAAGGAACTCAGCTGTATTTGGTGGGTGGCCCAATGAAGACAGTGGGGAGGACTTGACCCCCCACCCCACACCCCCGCCTCCACTTTGATGAAGGAGACAGAGAAGCAGATTAGCTGAATGATATAAGCGCTAAATAAAAATATGAGCAACATCATGTGGGAGGTCTGAGAACAAAAGGAGTATTTAGTGCTGAGCTGGATGAGGATGGCCTAAGCAAAGGAGGGTCATTGAGAGAGCTGGAGTGGGATTTGGATGGGTGGGGCTTGGGGAAGGCGTGAGCAGTAGTGTGTGTACAGTGTGCACCCCCTGCTGGGTTTTTCCTACACTCCCACAATGGGTTATTTGACTTCATGGGTAGGAAAGTAAGTGAGAAGGCTCCTCAGCCAGGTCTGCCATACTGTTTTCCTAGGGGCTCTGTTATCTGCTTAGCCAAGCCACCAGCACTCCCTGCAGCCCAGTTGGCTCTTGCATATGGCCCTTCTGAAACCACTGGAGCAAGCAGAGGGGAACTGCTATCTTGTGAATCATATGGATTCCTTCCTGGTTTTCTGAAGTTCAGTGTAGCAGCGCCACCTGCTCCAAGCTGGCTCATGAGAGCAAGCAGGGCTATATTTAGTCAGGTTTTGCTAAGTGTGGGTGCAAGAAGCTGCTTGTACACTCGCCTCCCAGAGGGAGGGCACAGGATGGGTGCAGCTGTGGGTGACGGGTGGCCCGCCTCACTGCCTCCCGCAGCCTCCTGTGCCTGGCACTGTCAGAACCCTGCCCTGCCCTTCAGCTGCCTGGCTGTTGGGAGGTAGCGAGGTATTCTGCCCAGGGCATCTCAGGTGTCAAATGATTTGCAGGTGTTCGACTGTCTGTGTGGTGGGAGCCTCACAGGTATGGCTGTGCGTGAGACCTAGGGTGGACCTTTTGATCTGTCACAGCCTCCAGAGGGTATGGCTGTCACTTCGGGACTGTAGCATTGGTAGCGCTTATTTTAAATGTGCAAGCTCCATGGCCATGTGATGCTGAACAGCTCCACAGATAATCTATGTGGATAGTCTACCCCACTCGTTGTCCAACCATCTACCCGGAATTTTAGTAGTAATGATCTCGGAGGGTTACGTGAGATCCAGGCAGCTCTGATGACCGAGGCTCGCAGATGCTCCCTAATGTTACACTGGATGATGGCAACAATGATGTCTTATTTTCCTGCCACGCAGGAAAGCATCTCAGCTGTTTTCACATTTCCATGGTAATACAGTGTCTGATGAAGGAAGGCAGGAGGAAGAAGGTGGGCTTTGAGTTAGAGTAAGGCCGAGAAAATGTAACGGATAAAAGGCATTCTCAGTTTAAATATTATTTGATGTGTTCATTAGATCCTGCAGCAATGGAAAAAAATTAAAGTTGTCAAAACAAAGTATATTTATTTGATGTATTTATATAATTTTTCCCACCAGAAACTTAATTGGCACTGACGATCAACACTTTTGCAGATTAGTGTCTCAGACGACCACGGCCACATAATAGCTATGCAAAGTAATTAGACTGCAAAGAAAAACTTTAGGCCTTTCAAAAAAGAAAGTTTCATAAACTGTGAAAGTGACGTTAAAAAATTGCTGAAATCAGACATATGGTTCAGTTAAAATATGGCTGAGATAGGCCAGATGACCATTAGGAGGAGAAAATTAATAAAGACATTGACTTGATAGGCACCCAAGACAAATGTGAGGACCTTCTAAATGTTAAGAGATGTCTTCAGTGAAAAGAGTCACCATAATTAGGAAAAAATGATGTCCTTCGTATCTGGGCTATGAAAAGTCATGTGAAGTGAAAGATGCTTTGTCTTGCTGGCATAAATTTGATGCAGAAGTTATGTCACAATTAAAATGAGCTCCTTTTCTATCTTAAGAATTAGCATGTATTTAAAATTATAA
>PVKN010024873.1:0-14312 GCA_004027915.1 Capromys pilorides | reverse complement strand
AGGTTCTACCTTTTGACCGACTCCTTGCACTCTCAGTTCCTTGTCAGCATTGTCACCTGCAGCATTTCTATACATTTCTAAAATTATGACTTGTACGTACATTGAGAAAAAAGGACAGATGAAGAGTATGGAGGAAATTGAATTTCTAAGTGACTCCTATCTCTTGGTTTTTTGTTTTGTTGTTAATTCTAGGTTTTTGTTTTGTTTTGTTTTGTTTTTCAAATTTTGTGTAGGATCGCGCTATGCAGCTCACACTCATAGTGATCCTCTTGTTTTGAGCTGGGATCACAGGGGCACACCACCATGCCTGGCAACTCTGTATGAGGCTGGCATGGCATGCGGGATGGGGGATCGAGCCCCAGCCCCTGTGCTTGCCTAAGAAGGCACTTAGTCTGCTGAGCTATCTTGTCGGCCCTTGTAATTCTAGTTTTTGAGACCAGGTTTCACTGTGTAGTTCAGATTGGGCTTGAACTCACTGTGAAATGCAGGCTGGCCTCAAGCTCACTGCCTTGCTCCTATTTCAGCGGCTTCCTGAGTGCTAGGACAACAGGCATTTGCCGTCACGGCAGGCTGAGATGCCTGGCTTACTGTGACTACCTTCTAGGTTTAGCTGTCCCAAAGGAAAACAGAACACCGTCGGCCCGATGACGACACAGCACAGCAGAGACTTACTTCCTGCTCAGCTGCACGGTATTTCTGAGCTGACCTGTGGGGCAGACATGTGAGCCGTACTGCACACTCCCTTGAGATCCATGCACAGCTAAACGATGCCCCCAAATCACCGGCTATATTTTGGTCCTGTAAACTGTTTCAGTTAGTGGGACATTTCTCCCCATGTTTTCAACTTTTTGTGGAATTAAGCTGAATATAGATGAAAAAATAAAACACATTGAAACTGAAATGCACACCAGGTTTCTAATCTATAGGGAGGGCTGGGGAGATAGCTCAGTAGAATAAGCACTTGCCTGGCAAGCGCAAGGACCTGAGTTCAATGCCTGGTTCCGGAAAAAAAACAAATCTATAGGGAGACAGTGGATGGGAAGTACTGAGAAAGGTGAGTTTGGAAAACTCCAAGGAGATTCTGGAGGGAAATTCTGCTTCCACGGGCAGCAAGTGATGAAGCAGGAGTTTTTAGTCCTCTAGCCTCGAGCTGTCCTGTGACTAAAACAGCAAGATTTAGCTTTCTTGGTTGCGCTGGTATTTTCATATTCCTGTCACCACTGTGTCCATGCAAGCAGCCCCAGCACTTACCTGGGGGAGCCTCTGGTGTATGGGCAGGCAAGCACTGGAGAATTCTTGACTTGGAACAAATAGACACCATATGCTTGGTGTCAGGAAATACTCTTCAGGTTTCCTGCACTCATTCACATACTCTTTCCTCATCCTAACAGGAGAATTAAAATATCAGGCTGTGATCTATAGAACACTTTAAAAAGCACAGTATCTTATTGGCCTTTCGCATATGTGCTTATGCTATTGATGTTTTCCTTCACAGAAAAATTTAGATTTCCTTGAGTGCGACTTTCCCCAAAGTTGTTAATATTATGTATCGCGCAAGCATGAATCTTTGGTTGCTCATTAGGAAGCCTTCACCAATCAGAGCAGTAAAAATATCACTGCATTTAGATTAACAAGCAGATGGAAAAACTCCATGCTTTCCATCCACATATCGTCTACATTGGAGCAGGCTGAATTTATCATCATCTTGCCAAAACCAGCCAGACTGGAGATTCTGAAAATATTCAAAAGATTGGAGGATGGTAATGGAGACTGTGAAGGAATGATGATCTTATTGTGCTTGTCATTAATTTTAGTGAATATAAGGTAGAATAAAAGTGTGATGAATGATTACGTTTTCAAAAGTGTGTTACAGTGAAATTGCATTGCCATTAATTTCCCTTAGAATATTTCCCTTTGTGCTGAATGCACTTAGCCCGCTGTTCTCGTCACTTTCTGAAACGGTTCTGAAAGTCCTCTTTCTTGAGTGTCTTTATTCCTTCCTGTTGTCCAAAACTACTGGCTGTAGCTCACACCCAGCAACTTGTGTAGCTTCCTATTTAGTGCACTGTGCTGAGGCTTTGAATTATATAATATATGTGCTTCTGTTTACCCAGAGTACCCAGGGGGCAATGACCATAGTTATTACTGTAGTTATTTTGATAAACTTATTGCTGCCAGGGTCACAGGACCTGAGGCACATGTCACAAGGCATCTGTCTTGGATGACATCTGAGCTTGTGTCTGTTCATATTCACACTTAATCCCTATTGAGCTGAATTTCCTCCTATGTACTTTATTCATGATCTCAGAGTGTATACTGTGTTCTGTGTGTTAGATTCACTTTATTTTCAGCCTATAGTTTACTAAATATTGGCTGCCAGATACATAGCATTAGACATCATGCATCGATTTGCCATGATTGACTCTCAGAATCTCTGCTCACACCCGGGCGAGGCAGCCCTTGCTTACAACCCTAGCACTCTGGGAGGCTGCACTGGAAAAACAGAAGTTCAAGCCTGGCCTGGGAGACTAGAATTTAATAAAGCCCTCTGTCAAAACTTAGAAAAAAAATTTAAAGGTTGGGAATCCAGTTCAATGCAAAAGCTCTAGGTTTAATTCCTAGTATTGTGGCCTCTCTGGCCCCCACCAAAAAAGTCTTCTGGATCTAGTAATATATTTTCATTGTCTTTGGTAAATTGCTAATACATTGTCTAGGAGTAAGTTTTCCTTCTCCGTAATTTCCATAGCTTTGTTTGGGAGCCTTTTGAGGTGCTCATGTGATCCTAGGTGACATATTCTGAAACCGAATGACCTCCAGACTCACCTACCCCTTCTCTGCTCCCTCCCATTTGCTTTTTCACTTTAACCTATATTTTCTTTGCACTCCATGTCATTTTGGTTTTTTTTTTTTTTAAATTAGATTCTACTGTATTTCTCTCCATCAAAAGAAATAAAGTGTTTGTGGCTCTCAACCCAGCAACTTGTAAACCAGCTTGGTTGATTTCATGTTTAATTCATTTTTATAGGGTGTTGAATTTTGCATAAATAATATTCATGCTTTTGTTCATCCACAACGTTCCCACCAGGCTCTAAGCACTGCTATCACTGGTATTCTTGTGTTTAAACTTATGGCTGCCAGTGTCCCATTTAACTGTGAGTCAGTGGGATCGCCTTTCCTGAGGCCCAGGTGCAGCCCTGTTTGTGTCCTTACCCATCCCCTCTTGACTCTGTCAACGTGAGAGAGAGCTCTGTCGAGAGGGATTTGGAGATGAGTCTTCAGGATCAGCAATGGGACAAGATGCAGCTTAAACAGACACAGGCCGTGGTAACAGCTCTTTCAGTAGTTTGTGAAATTTTGAGCAGATATAAGGAAGGAAAAGGAAGACTGTTTTGTTTTGTTTTGTTTTTACTGCTGGCCTCTGTGCTTTGCGAATGCCAACCAGACGAACGCGAGCATGTCGTCTCACTCTGTCTCCCCACAACACAAAGCAAAGTAAGAAATAACACCTTTTGAATAAATTTCCTTGCATTACTTCAGGAAGGTGGCAGAGGTAGCTGCTGCCCGTTTAATGTAATGTTCTAGGCGCGCCCCATGCTTTTCCTTTTTTCTTTCTCTTCACAGCAACCTCATCTTGGGCAGAAATAAAAGGTTCAAGGCTTGTCAGCATCAGTTTATAGATAGCTGTTTAAAAAATAATGAGATATTGGGTATTGTAGGGCTCAGGGCCATCTTGTCAGGCTCATTTGTTTCCATTCACCTTTTGTCAGAATTGCAGGCAGAAGACATTCAATTAAAACTTGTCACCTGTTGCAGATGACCTAATTTGTACTTGTGTGTGGCATAGATTAAGGCCCTGGGCTTCCGATGAAGCAACTTCAGCTCTGCCCCGAGACAGCGCGTGCAAAGCTAAGCATTTGTTGATGGATACGCAAGTTTCTGTCCTTGCACTTTCGGTTCCAATGCAGATGATAGCCTCAGTGAGCGGGCTTCCTCAGCAGTGGAGAGAGGTCAGTCACCCCTCTGTGGTGGAGGAGGGACTGGGGTGGACCATCCTCTGGGCAGAAACCCACATGTGTATGTTACACGCAGCTTCTGTTGGAAGCAGAGAGAAGCCTTTCTGGTTTCCTGTGTAAGCCCTCTGCATCCAGTGGCCTGGATTGCTGTCAGGAGGCCAAAGAGAGAGACTCCCTTGCTAATTGTTAGCTCTTTGGTGGAGCAAGGAAGCCTTGTGCTGTGGCTTTGATCCCTTTTAGTGGCTGAGGACTAGATTTTTACGGAAAAAAAAAAAGGTGAAAATAAAGCCCACCTGGGCTAGTGAGATAGCTCAGTGCAAATGCAAGGACCAGGGTTCAATCCCCAGCACTACATGCTGCTCTGGCTGCCCCACCCCTGGGTGCACTGAGCGAGCCATGGAGCTGCAATCCCAGCACTGGGGAGGCTGAAAACAGGGGATCAATATGAGTCCCAGCTACCTAGTGAGACGCTGTACCAAATACATTAGAAAATAAAAACTAAGAATAAATAAATAAAGACAGAAATGAATGAATGAATAAATAAAGCCCACCCAGTGGCTAAGCACTTAATCTTCCTGTGTGATTTTTGTCTTTTTTGTCTCAGGCATTAGAGCATTTCCACATGCAAGCTTCCACATGCAATTTCCTGAACTGTGGTGCTCAGACGTGACCCTAAGTGCATGGCACTTGGCTAGCAGTGTCCCTAGCTGTCCAGAGTCCCTGGCACTCAGGCTATTGTGCAGCCAGCACACAGGCAAACATGCTTGTCTGATTTCCCGTGATACTGAGAGGAGCAATCGCCACTTAGGAGCCTCCTGTCTCCAGACCCATGTCTGAGTGAAGAAGCGGAGGACCTGAGTCCTTTCTTCTTGTCATTTGGGGTTTCTCCATGGTGCTGGGTGTGCACTGCTTTTAGGGGCCAGGTCCCCATTCTGAGTGACAGATGCAGCACCCGCAGGGCTTCCTTAAGGAAGAGCACACATTGGTGCCGCTTGAAGTGCACCTTTCTCTACTGTTAACCTGTGTGCCATGGGGGTGGGAGGGTCCTGCCCTTCAAGACCTCTGTCTCCCTGCACCTCTGCTTGGGAGGTTGACCAGATATCCTTTTCCAGAGGAAATTTCAGCTGGCTGTGGTGGTGCAAGCCTACAGTCCGAGTACTTGGGAGGCTGAGACAGGGGGAGTCACTGTGTCTCAAAACCAGCCCGGACGGTAGAGCCCATTAGATAAATCAGACACGTCGGTTTAGTTGCCACATGGCTTCTCTCCAATGAGAAACCCAAAGCGTAAGTAAAAAGCAAAATAAAAAATAATAAAAAGAAAAGCTAAGTAACGGGACATCGGGAGATGGATCTTTCACAAATAGGAAGGGAACCAAGAGTTGATGGAGCAAAGGGGCAGAGATGAGAGAGGAGCAAACCTGTGCTGGGTACAAAAGCAGCCTCATGCCAGGGGACAGCATTACGCACTGTCTACCAATAGCAACAAATACAAAAGGCAAACAAGCAGAAACGTAGGCGAGCTCTGTTGGCAGGGAAGCAGTGGAAACGTGGAGACGCAGAGCACGGCCCTAAGTCCACTCGCCCCCGCTGCCCTTGGAGATGCCCCCCATCCCTTCCTGTTTTCTGCCCTGGAGAAAGAGCTACTAAAGCAATAACTCTAAGGGTGAAGCGCATCCATCGGTGTAGCGCAGGCGACCCAGCAGCGCCCCGCAGCGCCCAGCACAGGGCGAGCTCTCCGTCTCAGCGCCGGGCGGCGCGTTTTGGTTTATTCCAACCACTCACGCGCGGTACGGAGCTTGACTGCGCTGTGAGGCCTTGTGGGTGGGGCCGATTGGAGGAGAGAAAGCCTACCAAAGTGGGAAGGACAACAGGACGCAGCCCGGAAGCCCGCTATGGCAACGTTGCTATTTGGAGAAAGTGCGGTGGCAGTTAGGGAAACTCCCTGGGGCTTCGTCGGTTTCATTGTTCTGTGATCTTCAAGAACTGATATGGTCAGTTCTCCCCGAAGCCTACCTGGGAATATACAAATCATTTCACTCGTGTCTGGAAGCCTGCACGCATGCTCAAGCCCTCTGCACGCTGTCCCCAGGGAGGACCCGGCGCAGCTGCGGAGGACCGCAACCCGCTGCTCCTGGGCCGGCACCTCCTCTGGCGGCAGTCTCGCCCCCGACGGCTGTTTCCTGCCTCTGTTTCGGGCGCGTCCCTTCCTCCTGGGTCCCTCCCGACTCACAGGCGAGCTCAGCGGCATCTTCAGCTGGGTGTCCAGGGAGGAGGCAGACAGAAGGGGACCTGCCCCTTACCCCAATCTCTTTCAAAAGCGTGGCGTCACCTCTTACTCTTCATCCTCAGCGGCAGCCCCTATTTCCTGACTCCTCCTCCAGCTGTTTATTCATGAATAATCTCTCCAAAATCACTATCTTAATGTGACCACCAGCATCTTTCTTAAACACTCCAATGGTTTGTATCATTATCTTTTTGTTTGTTTGTTCATTCCTTTTCATAAAGCAAAATTTTTTTGGGGGGGAGCAGTGTAAATACTTTTCAATTAGCAAAGCAGGCCAGGGCTTCCTTGTGCAATGTTCGAAGGACGTTTTGTGTTATTAGCCTGTAAAATGCCTCAGACTTTGGGTTATTAAACATAGGAAAAATACTTTTGACTTTGGACTATGTAATATGACAAAAATTTGCATTTGGGCATAAAATGTGGCCTTAAAATCTGCTGACCTAAGGTGACCCCGGGATGAACCGCCTTGCGTCCCTTGTCGTTCTTTGGCCGAGCGGCAGTTTTTCCTCTTTGCCCTGCTCTTGCTGTCTCAATTGTGTAAATTCTGACAGTGCGTAAGATTTGTTTTTCCCTGGTGGCCCTTCCAGGTGCATGCAGTGTGTGAAGAGGCTGAAATAAGACGCGTTCTATTAGATAGGTAAGGCCAACTATTAAAACCTCTTACTTTAAAAAAAAAAGATATTGGCAGTCTCTGCGTCCCTGGGAAATCCAGTTGCCTTCGTTAGCTTCAAATCTCGTCGAGCATTGTATGTTCTGAGTCCCGTCCTACCTAGGGGGCGGGGGACGTCATTTTTAAGCTCCTTCAGGAGCAGTCTATGGTGCAGTCTCCGTGGAAGTTGCTCGTGTTTAGAATTATAAAAATGCAAAGCGATAGTCCTCCTTGGCATTAGTAGAAATACCCGAATTGGTTTTTTTTCCCTCTTGTCTATACCTCAACGGCATTTCCCACACACTTATTGTAAATATTACTGCTGTTTGTTTCTGCTTACAGGCTTAGCTGGCGCCACTGAAATGTACCAAGTTAATTGGATATGTATAATTATGAACTTAGAGTTAAGCTCAGAGAAAACGTTTCGTTTTACAATCTTTTAGCTTTGCTTCTGTTTCTCTTCTGAAACACATACCCAGTTGATGCTATGCATCCTAAGAAAGAGCAGTCAATAGTTACCAGCTCTTTCTGTAATTCAGTCAGATACCAAGTAAGGTTGCTGCTTGACCAGCACCCTTCAGGTGACTGTAACAGTCCATCCTATCTGAAGTCCGTCTACCTGAAGAACTGAGATTGGTATAGATGTGCAAAAATATGTTTCAGTAAAGTAATGTGGCAGTAACTCAACATGACAATGACATCAGGGGGACCACCCACTCGGCCCCTCCCCTTCTGTCCTCTCAGACAGGAGCTTTCTTTTCCTTAATAAATACATTCTGCTCATTAAAAAAAAAAATGACGTGAGATGACTTCCAGGTTTTCCTTTGTCATCTTAAAGTTCATAAGCTACTTTCACTATTCATTTCCTTGATATTCAGTGTACCATTTTATTGGATCATGACAGGAAAGCAGCCTGGAGCCCTCTGGTATTTGGAAAAGTTAAGGGCCTCGTCAGCGTATGGAGCTACTCAGGCGAAGTCAGGAAAAGAACAGAATTATCTTTGTGGCTCATCAGTGCTTTGTTTCCTCGACAGTTTTCACACCATCTTTAAGTACTAGTGCAGTAGTACTATAGGTGGAAACACTGAAAAGTAAAGAGGACCTCAGGAGTCCATGGCTGTGGGCCCTGCCCCCACACCAGGGGGCCCCAGACGCCTGGAGCTGCTCATCCTCCACTCTGCTGTGTGCGAGGTGGAAGGCTTCCACCCAAGCAATTCTTACACATGAATTGCAGTTATAAGCATTTGCAGTATTGCTCGGTGGTCCGTTCCTTGCCCTGTTTCGTTGGCTCACCCTCCTTTTTCACAGGTATGTATTTTTCTTGCTGAACATGGCCTTTTCATGTGTCCCTGGCACTGACAAATCATGGGTTCAGTATGGGTCCACACAATTGCATCAGTCTTCACTCAGTGTATTTTGGGTTATAGAATTTTAACTTAAATAATAGTGGGCTTCTTTTTGATGAAGTATTTAGGAACCTTCTAGTCTTATTTTGTTTTCGTAAAATTAACTTTCCAACAGGAAGATGTATATTATCTCAATTATATACATTTTTTTCCATCAAGTTAAAATCATGAGAAATGCTTTTCCCAATCTGACTTTTTAAAAATGTGTTTAGGACAGGGTCTGCAGGGTCTCACTGCACAGATGGGACTCATAGTGATCCTCCTGCTTTTAGCCTCCCATGTGCTGGGATTACAGGTGTGCCTGCCATGCCCAGTATACCAATCTGGTGTTTCATTTCCTATAACAGAGCCTCATTTTTGACTTAGTGTTTTAATTATATTAGTGTCTGTAGTTTTACCAAATTTCATTTTCTGGAGAATTTTAGAAGTAGAATTATATTGGAAATTTAGATACATCTTAGTGATATCTGTTCAATATTACTTTTTATCAGAGTATTTGAAATACTATTTAAAAATGTAAGTGCTTGTATTAGCATAGCTTACGTGAATAAACCTTTTTCAAGAATATGAGAGAGAGAGAGAGAGAGAGAGAGAGAGAGAGAGAGAGAGAGAGAATTAAACAGAGAAAACAGCTGTGTCCACATGTTAGAGACCTGCCTGGGGTGATCTGACTTTTAGAGACTGGCAATCATTTCTCCCCAAAGTAATAAAATAAATTGAAAGTTTTAGTGTGATGGAGAAATAGATGCCACTGTGCGTAGTTACAATTTGATGTCACATATTTCACCAAGTATAAAGTCAGCTAAAGCAAATAATAATGACTGTCATGGTAATGATTTCACAAGAGGTGCATAAAAGGCAGATGTTGAAGTTTAGTAAGTATTCCTTGGTTTGAAGGTTCATGTTGTTTTTCACTAAGTAGCCCAGACTGACCTTGATCTCATAGTGATCTTCCTGCTTCAGCCTCTTGGATTACAGGTGTTCAGCACCATGATCAGCTGGTTTGAAGTATTTGAAATTGTTGGTGTTTGCCTGCTTTTGATAAGAAGATATCTATATCTATATCTCTTCTATCTATCTATCTATCTATCTATCTATCTATCTATCTATCTATCTTTTAAATATGTTGTTGACCTTAGCAACTTTTGCCCCTAGCTCTCAACACTCAGCAGGAACATCTTTCCCCATCGCATCTCTTGACTTTTACTGTGTATTTATTAATCTGATTCTTTTCTAATCTTTTTTTCTAATAATTCTTTGCTGATGTTCATAAAAATAGCTGCAAATCATAAGAGAATGCTTTGTCTGGATGAATTTTAACTTTAGGAAGCAAGGCATAAAATCATGGTGCATGTGAAAAGTCCCTGAGTATTTAGAAACCAGATGCATGCGGGCTGGGAGGGGATGGCTCAGTGGAGGAACAGGAGGCTGAGATGAGCGAGTGGATCGGCAGGCAGGTAGTTGTTTACCTAGCCTGCAGGAGGGAGGTGTGGAGGTAGGGGACCCGGGGGCTGCACCCTCAGATTCAGCCAGAACAGGGAGAAGGTTCGAGGAATATGTCTTCACATCAGTTTTCAAAGTGGAAAGGGAAATGCACCGTAATCATAGTTATTTGACAACACTTGACCAATGACACATGGTGAAGTCCTGTTAGATGGCAGTGTGCATGTTTGCCTCAGGGAAAATAAGCTCTCAGTGCGACGCCTGCCTCGCAGACAGCTCCAGTTTGGTGCAGTAGTGTGAGCACCAGATGCCTGTGTGCCATCTGCAGCCAAGGTGCCGGGCCTGGGGCGCCCACACCCCACTTCCTCCAGCCTTGCTGGGGTCTAGCTGCGCTGTCAGGAGTGCACCAGGCGGGAGCACATCGTAGGTTACCTAATGTGCAGAATAGCACTCCTGGTGGTGCGCACCCTCCGACAGGTCCCAAAGGTAGGCTCAGGAGCCCCCAGACCAATGCACCAATCGGGTCAGCTTTCTTTGTTCCAAGGATTTTACATCTGGCTCTGCCTGTAGCTGGCTTTCTATCTGCCCTCCCTGCCTTGTCTAACAACCGCTAAGAATTCTGGATCAAGTGTCTTTTAGGGTTGAGATCAGATGACAGCACAGGAGGACAGGACCAAGGTCACATGCTTTTTATATCTTAATAGGATTCTCAGTTCTTAAAACATGTCATGAAACAGGTGGGACTGCCGCTTAAATGATAAGGTGAAGTGGGACCAGTTGATGTAAACTACAAACATCTTAGAGGAGGTTTTGGAGGGGATGGGATGAAAAAGACAAAGCACAATCAATGGAGAAAGAAGTAGAAGGTATTAAACTTTAGTAAGTGCAGATGTGGTAGAAATAAGAATTTAAGAATTAGAATGACAAAGGGATTGAAATTCTTCTGGAAAAACAGCTCCTTGTGACCCATCTGTGTGACAACGTCCAGAGGACATGCACTTTCACTTCCAGTGCGTATTTAGACAATTTTTTCTTTCTTTTCTTTTTTCTTTCCGGTACTGGGGATGGAACTCAGAACCCTGTGCTTGCCAGGCAAGCGCTTGCTCTACTGAGATATCTCCCCGGCCTTCCAGTGTGTATTTGGAGAACCACCCCTAGCTTCTGGGGTTCCTGATGTCTGCTGCTCTGACCTACCTAACAGCTGCCAAAGTCAGCTCCCTATTTGCTTATGGTCTGCTGATGGGTAAAGCTTTGCCCAGAGCTAGTGTGTGTTCATTGGTTGCACCAGAAGGCAATCAGATCTTCGGGGAGCAGTAGTGGGGCAGTGTGAGGACTGTGTTTTCTCTTTGTCTCTTGAATCCCTAATCAGCCTTAGCGTTGGAGTCATGTATTCATCTTAGATATTTACATAGAAATGCATTGGCCTTCACCAAACTCTTGCCCATAACTCAGGTAACCTACAGCTCACTCATCCAATATGACATTAATAAATATTCTGAAGAAAAGAAATTTCCTTGGTTTGGAAAACATTGCATATGCTATATATCTCCTTTGTAGAGTTTTATGGAGTGCATTTGCATATTAAGGGCTCTGAGAGGCCTTCTAGTAAAATAATAATACTGATGATGCCGTTAAGCTAAATCTATTTTCTAAACAGTTTGAGAAATGCCAAAATATGTATAATGCATTACGTGGTTGAATTTATTAACAGCTGAAGTTATCCTGTTCTATCAGTTAAAGGACAGCCCAGTCCGACTCTGAGTCTCTCTTGGTTCCTGTTCTTTTTGTTTGGGAAAGGATCGTTCGGTTTTGTTCTCAACTTTACAGTTGTAGGCTGGAAACAAGATTATTAATATGTTCTTTCCCGTCACTGCCTTCCCATCAATGAAACTTTTCTGTATTTCAATCTCCACCTTCCTAGCTTATCCTGGAGCTACCCCATTGACCAACAACTGTCTTCCAGTGCCTTGGCTTTCTGATTTTCTGCATAAGGCTCTTTGATGTCCTGTTCTGCCTGATCTACTCAGCATTTCCCACTTAGAACAGGAACATAACTGTGGGCCACACTGCAGCCACATCCCCGTCCACAGGCACACTGCGTCTCATCATGAAGCTATTTTCCGTCAAGTAGGACTGAGTCTCCAGTGCTGAACCTCTGCGCCAGCTCTTCATCCTGGCTCCAGATTGGGTTTTCTGTGGGTCCAGGGTTGGGCGCTCTAGGCCTCCTGGTCCCCTGGCTCCTGAGCTCTAAGCTTTCAGAGGTGTCTTTAAGAAATTCCACTAGGATCAGGAAAGCACCTTCTGGGCATGAATCAATGTGGAAATTGGTCTTTGGGGATTATAAATGATGACGTGGGCTTTGTACACAGTGTCTTTAGGTCTGTTCTCTGCTGGACGAGTGGTTTCCAACCTGTGACGATTGTGATAACTTAGCGGCCCATGGCCCCCTTCCTCCAGGGCCTGGCCCCCTCTGCGCTCTCTCGTGTGTCTGCAGCACGCTGCTAGCGCCCTCTGTACCTGTGCTTGATTGGTTTCAATGATCACTATCCAAACGGTAAGCTGGTGCCTGTCTTTGCCCACAGGGGTGCGTCTGGACAGAGTACGTGGCGGTCGGCAGAAGTACAAGCGCAGAATAGACGCAGAGAACAGCCCGTACCTGAACCCTCAGCTGGTCCAGCCAGCCAAAAAGCCATGTAAGTACAGCAGATGGGTTGCTTCCTGGCGCAGGAAACCTTCAGGGTCGGTGCCTTGTCCCGGGGTGCTGGCCCCCCCCCCCCCCCCCCCCCCCCACTGCTGCTCCAAGGGACTTCTCTCTGTGGGAGAGCCGTGGCCTTGTTCCTGAGGGTTGTTTATGAGAAGCAAGAGCATTATGACTAATTGTCATTCTCTTCCTTTGAAAGATGCCGCGTTTTTGGCTCATAATCCTGTGGAAGCGCAATCGCGTTAACACGTGGCTTCCGCGGTGCGCCTTCTCCGCATACCTAGGTTATCTTTATTTCCGGAGGTGCATAAAACGGATCATACCGAGATCATTAGCTCATTGAAGCTGTGCATTTCAGATTTCACAAGAAAGTGATTTTTGTAGTTTTCTAAAACTAAATGAGTTTGGCTGCTCAACCTCCCAATAAAAATACATTAGGGGCCTCATTAATTTGGAGCTATAGAAGGTTAACACACTAGCTAGCAATAGATTAAAACAGGAATGGGCCCCGCTCATAATCAGCATAGGTTGCCTGTTCCGTCTCAGAGCGCTGATGGGCCCTGCGAGTTGTTTTTAAAGAGCCTGTGATGTGACGATGCCAGGTTGCAACTTGAAAGCATGACTGGTCCATTGCTAAAACGCAAACCCCATTCTTTCTGTCATTAGCTAAAAAGAGCTGGAATATAGATGGACGCAATGGCCGTGTCCCACTTTCTGGAAAATCAGTTAACAGCAGTAGCGCCAGGGAGCACGATGCTCAACTCGGGCTCTGGGAGGGGCTTTGGTGGCACAGAGGTCTCACGTCTAGCTGTCACTGTCACAGGAGGCCGTGCGGGCTCACTAGAGACAGAGGGTTTACAGCCTTTCTAGGAGAGGCGCAGGCAGCGAGGACTCCGCTTTCCAGGGAAGAGCGTCCACTTCTCGTTCAGCTCGCCCAGGAGGGGTCGCTGCTGCGCACCTTACGCGGGAGAAGCATATGGGAATCTATTAAACAAATAAAACAGCCCCTGAACTGTAAATGAAAGGACATTTCAGCTATGTCAAAGGAAAAACAACCAGTTTTACATAAAATTAAGGCTTAAGTGAACATATGGCATAGTTTTCCTTTTGCCTTTCCAAAAAACATTATGTTGATTATGCCTTCAATTGTCCAATCTGGAATCTATTCTGCAGCCTGCCTAAACTGTTTGGCATTCAGCGAATACAGCCTAGAACTGCGCTGAGCAGATTTTGCACATTATAATAAAAAACTTTCTGATAATACAATAAAATGCGATACACACTAATGCTTAATTTCCTTAGAGGTTTCCTTTTCCTTGATTCAATAATACACGCACTGCCCATTTCTGTTTGATTTTATGTGACTGTAGACTGACACCATTGATAACTCCTTCTGCTGAAAGAAAATGGAACCCAGGCCCCTTTGTAAGTCAACAGGATGAAGGAACGTCCGTTGTTTTTTTTTGTATCAACCTGAGAAATTGGGAAGTGACTTGTCAAGCGCCTTTAAGAAGATTAAGGCAGTTTCAGGGAGCTCCGTTGCTCTGAGATAAAGAGGACTCCTAATAAATCATTACTCATTATCTGAGGGCCTCTGTGTTAATTTTCCTTAGTCCATCCAATTAGTGTGTTTTTATAACAAACATTTATAAAACTTAATTTTCAGATGTTGTCAGATGAGTGTCAGGAGACGCCTGGGTTTTGCTGAAAAAAAAAAAAAAAAAAGGCTGGGGAGATTCTTGCACCCTGACTGATTGTTGGCATACTACAAAGCCCCAGGAATGAAAATTGGGTTCTATTGATTCTAATTAGGGAA
>PVKN010024872.1:0-14290 GCA_004027915.1 Capromys pilorides | reverse complement strand
CAGGCTGTGGAAGCAGGAGGCACAGACTCACAATTCCTTCCTGGAACTTTTGTCTACCTGATCCTGGCCAGCAACTGGACTTGTGTAAGCAGAATTTCTCCACAGTAGAAAGCTAATAACCACACTGCCTCCACCAGAGCCCATTTTGAGAGGCAAATGAGAAAATAACTTGTGTTTTGTGAATGGTAAAACATTAAACCAGCATTTTCCATAATGTTCTCTGTAGAACATTAATTCCATGGGATGTTAGGAAGATTTTTCAAGTTAAAAAAAACAACAATGAAGTAAAAGATTGTGTGTTTTTTTAATAGTGAGGTTTGTGAATATCTTCCCACTACTAAATTGACTGTGGAATTCTTTATTGCAGAGTATCTTGCATGGCTAAAGTTCCCAGAGCGCACTTTGAGGAATATTTCCCTAGAGAAACAGAAGCGCTGATTCATACTGTGCCAGCTGCTGTAAGAATAACAGCCAAGTGCAGAAGAGGGAGAGCAAGGAAGGGAGCCTGGGACTAGGTGCTCCTGGGGTGAATCTAAGGCAAAACAAAATTTAAGAAGTCATCGCTGTCTTAGGAAGTGATGAGCACATGTTGTGATTGAATTGTGTCCCCCCAAAACTACCAATAATTTGTACTGGCTTTATTTGGAACTAGAGTCCTTTATAGAGATAATCAAGTTAAAATGAGATTGTTAGGATGAGTCCTAAGCCAGTGTAACTAGTGACCTTATAAAAAAGGAAACTTGGACATAGTAAAAAAGAGAATGTTATATAAAAATACTGGTAGATATCAGAGTGGGGCATCTAGAAGCCAAAGAAAGTCAAAGCTAGCTAACTAGATTTGAGATTAAACAGATTCTCCCTTACAACCCACAGAGGGACCAGTCCACCTGGTTATGGTGGTGCTCACTGGTCATCCCAGAACTCTGTGAGACTGAGGCAGGTAGACTATTAGTTTGAACTGACCTGGACAACTGCACAACTTAATGTCTCAAATTAAAGATATTTTTTAAAAGGCTGAGGATGTAATTCAGTATAAAGTCCCTGAATTTAATTCCCTACACACAAAACAGAACAAAAACAAAAAACAACTCTCATCACTCTAATCTGGGACTTCTAACTTCCAGCACTGAGGCACTGTTCCTGTGTATGTGCTACCAAGACTGTGGAACACCATTATGGAAGATATGCCAAATCCCCTAGAAGCGTCAGGGTGTACAAGGACAAAGAAAGATTAAATGCACAAACCGGGCTCTAATTTAATAAGATCAGAAGACAGTTGTCTAATGCTTGTATAGATGTTCCTCCTTAGCAACTGAGGCTGGGTCCTATGTACATTAAATATTCAGAACAAAGAAATAGTCAAAGGAAACTCCAACTTGATGACTTAGTTTTTGCTTACAAAACTCTTATATGTATTATCATAAGATACAACAATTTAAAGCTAGGGTTCTGTGAACAATAATTACAGTGCTGTGTAAACAAGGTATACTGTACAAAACAAGATATCGAGGGCTCATAGAACGCTACCCAAAAAAGACAAGTTGACAGGGTGGTTAAGTCAGAAATGTCATTAAACAAGTCTGTTAAATGAGGAGCACCTGCATTTTATCTCTTGAATGCAAAGCAAACTGTATTTGCAAAACTAAGCACCTCTGAAAAATCCTGCCTTCCTGAGGAACATTTACCTCCGTATAGAACAGGATAAATGGATGCATACATGCAGTCATGGAGATGTTTTCTCCTCTTCAAAATAACACACCCTCTCTAACTATGGCCGAGGTGCAGCTGGCCATAGTTGGTGTCCATGGCACAAACATTCCTCTGGGCCCAGATGAAAAATATGATGAAGGTGCCTAGTGCCTGGCACACGAGAGCTGTCTGAGAAGGGTGAGATGGCACTGCAGTTCATGGGCCACATTTGTTTCTCACAGGGATGTGTCACAAAAATTCCAGTTGGTCTTAATCAATCAGCCTTCCAAGAACTCCAAGGCTTAGCCTAAATACTATTTGACCAGGCAGTTTTAAAATTGGTTTTATTCTAAGATAACAAATTCTTACAGATATTTAAAAGACATATTGATGCTCCTCACTAGGACTTCTGACAGGGTCAAATATTTGTCTTCTGCTGTGACATGTTTCTGCGCCAACAGTGCCAGTTCAGAAACTTTATACTGCATTTCCTGCCTCATGATTTCAGTCACTAGCACTCTGCTATTTATTTCTAAATTCTAATATATGATGTGAAACAAATGCAATCTTTTTCATAAACTCTAGCAAATGGAAAAATAATGTGGACAGCATAGCAGTTTCCACTCTGCTCAGGCTTCTAGAAACTTCCAAAGTACATTAAATCTTCAGTATCAATGAATTGTTAGAATTTACATCTTCCATTTTTTGAGTGTGTGACTTTGGCTTTATGCTTCTATGTTGAGGTTCACTTCATTATTATTTCTTTGAGGTACATCTTAGATCTTTTTCCTGAACTCCAAAATCCAAACATCCAGCTGTCTACTTTGAGCCTCTACTTGAATATCCACAAGACCTCCAGCTCAAACCAACCTGCGGCACCATGCTTCTGCCTTTTCTTAACAGCATACGAATCATTTAGCAAATCTGTATTGATAAGCATCATCTTCCTATGCCATACATTTGGGATAACTTCAGATGATTTCTGCTCTTTAACTCTCCATGCTTGAGCCCTTCCGTTAACTTTGACTATTTGCCAAACCATTTTGCCACCATCCACGTACTGAATTTACTTTGCTTCATGTCTTGCTGGATTCTGCAACAACCTCAGGTGTTTCTTTTTCTCATTCATTCTGTCTTTTTAAATTTTTATTTATTTATTCATTTGGTACAGAGTCTTGCTACACAGTTCAGGCTTACAGTGATCTTTCTCTCTCAACCTCCCCAGCACTGGGATTATAGGCATGCACTGCTATGCCAGCATTCCAGGGCTGGCACAACATGCCCTTACTAGGGATCAGACTAGGGACCTTTCACTTGCCAGGCAGGTGCTTAGACTGCCAAGCTATCTCCCTAGCCCTGACTCATTCTTTTGAAAAATAAAATAAAATTAACAGTTTTCTCAGTCTGTTCTTGCTACTATAACAAAATATCTTAGACCAGGAAATTTCTCAATTGATCTGAAATTTGCTGTCCATGGTTCTGAAGGCTGGAAGTCTAAGATCAAAGTGCCTATAGACCTGGTGTCTGCTGGGCATTGGTCTCTGCTTCCAAGAAGAAACTTTGTTGTTGTGTCCTTACATGGTGCTTGGAGTTGAAGAGAAAATGGCACACATATGCTCCCTTAAGTCTTTTTATTAGGACACTAATCACATCCCAAAGCCCTATCTCTTACTACATTCATCTTGGTGTTTAGGGTCCGTTATGTGAATTTTTGAGGAACACATATAAATACCCCTATAGGCACCCTCCACATGATGCACATGGGCATCTCCCAGGATCACCTCTGTTGTCTCACAAAGTGACATGATCTGCATGTTCACTTCCATGATCCTGCTCATGGCACACACATATTCACTTTCGAGGGCTCATTTTATTCATTTCTCTGAGATCATAATGCAAGTTCCGACACTGGGCTTACCTTCAATTTCACAGTGGAAATCAATCTGAAAACATGCAATCTGATTCTCTTTTTTCTGGATCAATGGCACTACCATTAAATATTCGTTTGAATATTTCTGACTTAACCAGAAATAACCATTGTCTCCCCAAAACAAAATCTCAGAGGCAAAACAAACCACTGGCCTTTGAACTTGCTGTTTTTCTTTCCTTGAATGACATGTAGAAACCCAAGTCACCTGGACACTAGCTGATCATTCTTTAAGGCTCAGCTTGGGTATCTCTTCTTCCTTGGACATGGCTGTACTTTCTCTTGTCTCTCTCTGGCACTTATGGAGCTGTCTTGCTTGTGTGCTTCTGGTGCACCTTACACCTAGAGCTGCTGTAGCTTATTGCACTGCATGGTGCAACACATTACGTTATCTATACCTAGCACTGCCACTATCAGTAAATTGTATGTTCCTCAAAAGTGAAACTAGCTTATGCCCATTCTAACACCAGAATCTAGAACAATAGTTATAACAGAGATAAACTTAAGAAAGTTTGTCTAGGAAATGAACTAACGAAAGCCTTTCTGGAAACCTAGGGGTTACAACAGGTTAACTAAAAATAAAAGGTTGTAAAATAGAAGGCCATATCAAGTGCAGCAGATCATAATTACTACTAATTATTTGATTGTGAATTTGTTTGTGTCTATGAATATCATACAACACTTATGATGTACTCCCTACCTATATAAATACACATAATTAGCTGAATTTTGCTATAGAACATCCATATAGCAAAGCCTTAGGATGTACCCTGCCATGAGCTACTAAGCCACATTCTCTGCCTCTAAAATGCTTGTATCTAGACACACATTAAGATGCTTTTACAAATAGTGAAACTAACACAGAGAGTGGCTTTTCCAAGGTTGTTTAGGGAATAAGTGAGATCAGGATTAACACATGGGACCTCTGGCTCCAGCCTCACACTACTTCCCACTTCTATGAGCTGTGAGATTTTGAAGGAAAATCTAGAAGTGATTTCAGAGTGTTAGTGTGAGAAAGCCCGAGGAGGCCTGAGCACTAGACAGAGAGGCCTCACGGGAGAGCTAGCATCCAAGTGGCCTGAGAGCACTGGCTGTCCACAAAGAATGAGAACAAGAAAGGCATGCTCCTGGTAGGACATTGAGACCCCTGCTTCGATGAGGTGCAGGAAGCAGGAAAAAGTCAAAAGAAGAAGAGAATGATCATTCAGGGGCAGCAGTCCTGTAGATGGGCTTATTCTGCGTTTCTCCAAGTTTCTTTCTTGTCAGTTGTGTTTTTGTTAATTTTTCCTCATTGTAATTGTGTTACATATAAGGAAAGCTCCTTTTTTCTTTCTTTTGAGGCAGGGTCTCACTTGGTAGCATAGTGAGTGCTAAACTTAAATTCAGTATCTAACCTAGTCTGACCTTGAACTCACAGTGATCCACCCGTCTCAGCCTCCTGAAGTGCCGGGATTACAGGTGTGTGCCATCACACCTGGCTGAGTCCAACTTTTTAAATTTTTAATAAATATTTGTTATTATTTGTTTTATACTACTAAATATTTGTTATTGAAACTATGTATAATCATTATTTTAATGGTGTCAGGATTAGCAAACAGATGTATGATAGTTGGAGTTAAACACTCAAGGTCCTATAAAATCTTTTGAATTAGAAATAATTCTACAAAGAACATCTTTTTCTATTAAATTTTTCATATTTCCTATTACTTCCACAGGCTAAGATTGCAAAAGCAGAACTCTTTGGTCTAATGTTACTGATTTATTTATTTTTATTCCCTCCCCTAGAAAAGTAAATTAATTTCTAGAATGAGGCCCTTACTGATAAAGAGGCTGAAACCTCTGTCCTCAGAAGTTTATTTTCTAAAGGAAAATAAATTAATGAGGATAGACAAATAAACACAATAAGTAGAGACACTGCTTTAATTGAAAGAGAAACAAAATCTGGGGGCCTCAGGGAAGAGAATGACGTGATCTGCAGAGAGAGCACAGGAACACATTTGTTAGATCAATTCTCCACTGATAATTTATTTTGTGAAGACAGCAGTCATTTCTGGGCAAGTCAGTGCTACTGTCAAGGTACCGCTGCTCATCCAGAAGGGGGAGGCTGGAGGTGATGGCTGTGCGGCCGTGCGCTGCTGCACTGGTGGCTGGCTCAACTGGGCCTGGTAGCTCAGGAGTTGCTTAACTGCAGCTGGAGGATGGACAGCACTTTGCTGGCACTGCTCGCTTTGAGAGAGGAAAAATGCAATTTCTATTCTGGAAGGTCAAGCCAACAGCACTGTTTTCATTTTGCGTTGATGGAAAGAAATACAAGAGCCTGGGTACTTTCTAATGACTAGGGATTTGCCTAGCTTGCTGCTTGAGGTTCCAAGACAAGGTCCAGCACTCTGGTGAAGGTGTTTGGGCAGATGCCTCATGGCAGAAGTTTGTGAGGCAGGGAGAGGTCATGGGGGAGACAGGCAGTGGGAGAGAGGACAGGACAGGCTTGCTCATTTTACAACAACCCTCTCTGGAGGATTAGTTCACAGTCCTGGAAACCACTTTCTGAAGGTGATGTCCTCAAGACATAATAAGAAAGTCAAATGAGATACCCAACTGTTCCATTTTTTAAAAGTATTTAGGTACGCACAATAAGTAGTAACACCTTAAATGCATAATAGCCACATGAAAAAAAGAATGCACATTACTTGAAAGCAAAGAAATTGTGTTTTATTCTTCAGTAACCACAATGACATGGGCATCAGTGAGTGTGCGCTTGTACAGCACTTCCCCGACCTGTGGTCTCAGCGAGCTGGGCCGCCTCTGTGTGCTGCTGCTTGTCAGAGGAATGGCCAGGCTCTGCTCCAGGATGTGATGGTGCCCTGCTGGGGGGAATGGGAAACCGGAAGCCGTGTAGTCACTCCTCAGAATAATTAGACACAGAATCTCCATGTGACGCAGCAGTTCCAGCTCAGGGTACACACCTACAGGAAAGAAAACCAGGGACTGAAGCCCATGCGTCTGTTCACAGCAGCCTTTTTGTAATAACCCAAAGATGGAAGGCATTCAAGCATCTATGGACAGTTAGGTGGATAGATGAAGCATGGTGCATGTATGTGCATTTGCATCCGGGCACATATGCAGCACATCATTCCGCCACTAAGAAGAATGAAGCTCGATGCCCACTACCACAGAGGAGTGGCCTCAAAAGCCCTGTGCCACCTGGAATAAAGGGATCATTTAATCTTAATACTGAGATAAAGGAAGAATATTGGATGCGTCCACTTTGCACAAAAATATAAATGCAATAAATGTGGTCAACCTATGGGAACAGGTAATACGGAAAATTCTGTTATGTGCATTTTACCGCAGTTAAAAGCAAGATGACATGGAATGCAGTGTCTGGGATCTGAAAGGTGTTGCTTGGCACCATCTTCTTCCTTCAGATATTTGAAGCATCTAGTGGGCCCTCCCTGGTTGCTGTAGGGTGTAGGGTGTCTTGGTTCCAGTTTGGGGACCACCAGGCCATGCTGTCCACCGTAAGTTTATTCCTTTGGCTATGGGCGGGTAGGGGCAGAAGGGTGTGGCTGTGGCCTCCGCGCTTAGTTCTCCCTCCAACAGCTTTGGAACAGGGAGAATCCCTCGACCTCGCTCACACTTAGCCCCACTCCCCCCATCAACAAAGATAATAATACAATTCGCACCGTGTGCAGACGCTAACCCACCAAATAAAGGATTCTAATACGCTCTCCACACCACCCAAAGGGCTCGGCAATGGCAGGCTTTCCACACACCTCGTTAAAATCTCGAATTGGAAAGGGAGATCGGGAGCACTGTAGCCTCCGCTCTCTGATTGCCCCCAGCGCTCTCCTCTCCTTCGGGACCATCTCTGAGCTCTTAACTACCCAGCTTGCCTCCAAGGTCTCTCCCTCACTGCCCCTTCTACCTAGCAAACTTTCCCGATTCTACAAGCTTCACCTCCAGTAAGCAATTCCCACTTATCCTTTCATTGCCGCTCTCAGAGCCTCTGCACCCTATCAGAAACCTTCTCTGGTACCGCAGGCAGCAACTAGAATCCCTGCTTTGTGGCCCGTGTTTCTTGTCTTCCTCACCTGGTTGCGCGCAGCTGGAGGTCGGGCCTTGTGTCCGCGCTGCCTGACACAGTTCCAGGATGTAACAGCTATTCGGTCAGCACAGGCAGCTTCCTTCACAGGAAGTGTTAGCAAGGGCGAGGACGAAGCTGGCACGAAGGAAAGAGCTAGACGGCCCTGGCGTGCACCAGCTTCATCCCTCATCCACCTCCCTGCCTGTCTCCCAGCTCCTCTCTTCTCAGTGCCTCCCACCCTGTGCTATGTCTTGCTACTGTCACACCGGAGGCCAGTGAGCAGCAGCTTTCTTTTCTGCGGATCCTGGCAGTGAGAGGAGTTTCTGTCTAGGGCACAGCATGGTGAGAATCTGCATATTTCAAAAGCATCTTTGGACGAACATTAATCCAGTTCTCTCCCTCCTCAAAGCCTAAGAACGTGTTTTGGCTCCTCTCTGTGTTAATCCTCATGTGCAAAGATCTACAACAGCATTCTGAGCTCCTCCTCTTGAATTTCCACTGACAGTCAGGACTGCCTGGGCATACTGCACTCAGACATGCTCATAGATGAGGCTCCTCACCCAAGTGCATGGTGTTTTTTATGAGATGCTTGCGCCAGAGATAGCGCTGTCAGTATTTTACTCATGGAAACTTGGTTCAGAGTAGCTAAGAAGCAGTCCTGCAGCTGCACAGCTGGTCACGTCCTCACTGGAGCAAGAAATCCTATCCTCTTCCATTTCTTCCTCTCCCCTATCATGCATGCCTCTTTCCAACTTGTAAAAAAAGAAAATCTTCCAAGCATTTTCCCCTTAGAAACCCAACCCATTTTCTTGGGTGCTGGGGCTTATAAGGAGCTGAATGCCTGTGATTTTGTCTGCCACTTAACAGAGATTAGCTGGAAGCAATCTGCTTAAAGTTTAAGCACCAACTTATCACTTTGTTCACTGTGCATTCATTTTCAAGGGGCTGGTTAGCTTTAATGGCAAAGGGGGATTGAACCATGTGGCAGCAGGTTCCGTGACCTGTGGGAGCCAGAAGAGAAGTGAGAAGCCTTCCCCATCATCAGGTGTCGGGTGGAGGGGGAGCTGATGTGAAATCTGGATTAATTGTCAGCCTGCGATCTCCTGCAAGGGGCAGGCTCCTACTCTGTCATTATGACTGGCACCAAGAATCCACTCTGTGTACAGGGCAGGATGGTGCCTAAAAGGAGCAGAGCCGGGGGAGAGGCAGTCAGAAGGCCCCATGGCTTCAAGAGGCAGGTAGTGCACAGGTGCTCTCGATTTGCCTATTGGAAGGAACTTCAATCCCTCTCCCCGATTCTTAGAGGGGCGAAGGGGAGCTCAGGAGCAAAGGCAGCTGGTCCTGGAGCCATAGCAAGCCAGAGCTGCGCCAGACACAGCACTGCTTCCGACAGTGCACCTTCCCAGAGTTGCTTGACTTTGGGTGGCAGCAAAGTATAGCTGGCCTAATACCATTAATCAAAAGCTATTCCTCCGTGGCCTTTAATACAAACACTCTTTGATTCCATGGGTGTGGCTTCACAGACTCAAGAAAAAGCAAAGTTTTCCTCTGAGAAGAGAAACAGACTCATAACTTCTCAAAGTCCCATTCTCAAATTATGTCTCCTAGTCACCTGGATGTACTGTAGGTGGCAGCCTCCTGGTTGTTTGGTGTCCTCATCAGGGAGAGAAAACCTAGCAGTTTTAATTTACCTGATGTATGGACCAGACCAAGATGAAAGGTAGTTCTGAAGAATACTAAAATTACAGGAAGCCAGCCTGCCTGTGCATCAGAAGGCTTCAGCCCTCGCCCTCACAGCTCCGCTGGAACTGCCTTGCTTGGCATTTCAGAGGAGCCATGTCTGCTCCTTCAGACAGCCAAACTGCTCTCCCTCGGTATCCATCCCGAGTGAGGCGAGTGATTGTCTGCTAGTTTGTTTCCACGGTTTGTGGACAGAGCTCCTCTGCCAGTGGTTCTCAACTAGGAGTGATATTACAGACTAGCCAGACTCAGCCTTGTCTGGAGAGGCTTTTGTTTTTCACAGCTGGGGTGGTAGGAGCTTTGGGTTCTAGTGTGGAGCAGCCAGGGGTGCTGCTAAGCAGCCTGTGGCAGGCAGACCATTGCCACAGAATTATTTGTCTCCAAATGTCAATATGGCTGATGTTGGAAACACTTGTCTAGAAGTGGGCAAGTCTCAGAGATCTCCACTGGGCTCTCTGCTCAGCTGTGGTCACGAGACTGGGTTTCATGGAGGGTGGGGTGGAGGGTGAGGCTGGGGGTCATGATGGGCTCTGGTCATGTGTGAGGGTTTGAACTGGGTGATCTTTCTCCTTCCACAGATTGGCCCATGCTCCTCACACGGAAATGATCCTGAGTTCCCAAGAGCAGCAAGGCAGTAAGCTCCAGCGCTGAAGAAGATATTTGAAAAATGTATGTGTGGGGCTGGCAACCTCTCTGTGCCATCTTGGCCCATGTCAGGTCCTCAGGATCAGTCACTGCCCGGTTCTCATTCAAATCGCCCAGTGCTTACCCTCCTTCCATGCTATTGATTTCTCCTTCAAAGCCACAGTCCCCTCAGTAAATGAGTCTACCCCTTATTGGAACCCTACAAGTCACCTCTGGGTTTTAAGCTATCACTGGGCTCCTCCTGTGCAATTAATATTGGAGACCAGGAGCAGGGTCACAGCCGCAGCCTGGCTATTTGGGGTATCAGTGGATTAGCCAATTTCTAAGAGGAATGTCATCCACCAGGACAGCTGCAGCCTATTGAGACAACTTCTTTTCAGTTAAAGAAAGCCTGGGGATGGGCTGGAGAGATAGCTCACCGGTCTAAGTGCCTGCTTAGCAAGCTCAGGGAGCCAGGTTCAAGCCCTGGCACCACATGCCGTGCTGGGCCCAGAACCCAGGTGCACCTTACCAGCCCTGAAGCCCTGCCTGATAGTGCATGCTTATTATCCCAGCACCGGTGAGGCTGGGACAGGAGGATAACTATGAGTCCAAGCTGCATAGCAAGACCCTATAACAAATACATACATACATGCATACATACATACATACATACAACTCTGTAAGAAGGCTTGGGGCTCCTGATCTCTTCCCAGGCCCCCACGCGAGTTAGGCACTAGCAGCTCATATCTGGAGGCCCACAGCTCACCTGGCTAACCATGCTCCTCACACAGGAAGCAGGCCAGCTTGTCAGGGCTCCTTTGCCAGCTCGCCCTTCTCACTCCTGGCTCTCGGTGGTGCCTACCTCAGTCTCTGCCACACCACCCTCCCCGAGTGACCAGACCCACGCCTCAGGTCCAGGAAGAGGAGCATATTCATTGTTTGTTGTCAGACTATTAACAAGCAAAGTCTGTTAATGCTCCCTGATTGATTTCCGGGTGGTTCTTCCTTGCCAACCACTGGAGCTCCATGGCAAAGGCTAGTGTGAGGAGACTAATTGTTCATTTAGTTCCCTATCCCTTGGGTCTCCCGAAAAAAGCCCTAGGAATTTCTGACAGGGGCATTCAGGCTGCATGTGCAAAGCCCACTCCTCCTCCCCTTCAATCTCTTTCCCCAGAAGAGGAAGCAGCCTGGTCTGGGGCCTGAACCCCTGAGCCAGAGGTCTGTTTCTTCCCAGAACTGATTTGGTTTCTAGTTTCCAGGGTTCTGTAGCCCAGGGCCCTGTATGGAAAGTGGCAGTGCCTGTTTTCTCACTTACAAGTAAGGATAATAGTCTCGTGGAGGTTTTCAAGGCTCCTGAAACATGCTCTGGAAATTTCTGAGTAAATAGGCTTATTTGGACACAGTAAAGTTATACTTTTTCCACGATTAGCAAATCTGCTACTGTCA
The DNA here is from genome assembly GCA_004027915.1 of Capromys pilorides. Taxonomy (NCBI): domain Eukaryota; kingdom Metazoa; phylum Chordata; class Mammalia; order Rodentia; family Capromyidae; genus Capromys; species Capromys pilorides. Next base: position 2,777 of record PVKN010024872.1, on the reverse strand, counting down.
GGAGCAATGTGGCTCCTTTCTCTTCCTCCACACTGAGAGGCAGGGTACCAAATATGGTCAGTCTCTGGGGAAAACAGGTATTGTATTAGTTTCCTTTGAAGACAAAGTTTAGAAAACTAACTTTGGCTCACTTCAAGAAATAAAAAGCTTCATTAGCATTGAAATTTGTAAGGCAAAAAAGAATTCATTTCAACGCATAGGTCCTAAAAATGGAGATGACACATTTATAATAACGCATCCCATATATGATATTGCACAGCTTACCAAAGTGAGTTCTCTGCAAGGGGCAGTGGTTCATTCTCCAAAAAAGAATTTTACTGAACCTCCACCTCATGGGAATCACAGTTGTGGCCCTCAGGACAGAGTGACAGAGGAAGCAAAGAGTTCCAGCTTTGTGGAACTTACATAGCTGGAGGAGAGAGATCAAGAAGCATTGAAATATATAAAGATGGAACAGAATGTCAGGAGCCACAAAGAAAATAATTCAGCACAACAGCATCAACGCTGCATCACAGAGTGGGTGTGTGGCGCAGGACGAGAGTGAGAAGGACAAGGGAGGCAGCTCCTGACTCTCATGTGTGACCAGAGCTTTTAAAAGAGGAGAAACGCATTTGGGCCTCTGGGAAGAGTGTGGTGACAAGAACTTAAGTGCAATGCTCACGGGGTGACAATACACTTGGTGTGTTTGAAGAACAGCAACACCATTGCAATCCCTCCTGTTCAGATTAAATGCTTTCTCAGGGTCTTATCCAGTACTTTCTCTCTCCCTAAAAGCAACTTAGTCATCATTATTATTTATTCACTCTTTACAGGTAATGAAGAACAGCAACCTGAGCTGTGATTATAGGGAATCATACTTCTCATCAAAGCTGGCTGAATTCAGCCCAGTTGCTCTCTCAAGGAAGGGCCCCAAACTCAAGGGTGCATGTGGGATCTTTCATTCCAGTTAGACCACCCAAGGCTCAGCACCCCGTTTGTCTTCAGAGTTAAGTGACAATGGTAGTTCCTATAAGTGCAGGAGTAAAAAGAAGGTTCCACAGGAGACAACCTCATCAGGCTACAAGACTTCAGAAAAGTCACCCCCAAGAACTGAGAAGGAAGGAACATGAGAGATTTTTGCTGATGTGATAAAGCCCAGGTCTGGGCTGCACAGGAAAACAGCAGGGAGGGTCACTGTGCGGTGCTCCTTCCAGCAGCTGGGACAGTCCCCAGGCACCCATCAGCTTCCCCAGTGGACTTCCACGAAGCACCCACTCCTGCTTTCCTGAGTCTTACTTCAGTGCATCTTGGCACCAGGAGAATAAAAATGTTTAGTAACCCTTGACTATTCCTATCTTAAACTAGTTCATGGAGGACTGGCTAGAAAGCAGGAAAGGAGAGACAGACAGACAGACAGACAGACAGACAGGCAGGCAGGCAGGCAGGCAGGCAGGCAGGCAGAGAAATACTTCTAACTGGCCCTGTGGTTCAGTTGAACTGCTCTTGGCCTGAATTCATGCCTTTTCTCCACTCCTCGCCCATCAACCTAATAACTTATATTTCCATATAGAAGGATTGAAAAGCAGACCAAATTTCTGGCAATGACTAGCTATGCATGTGCCATTTACTGGCTGCTTCCTGGGCTGTGCTTCTCTCTTCAAGTCCTTCTCTGCCCTTCCAGATTGTCCTACACTCTGTGTAAAGTTCAGGGACAGGCTCCACACACCATTGACAAAGACTGGGTTCCCACAGCCACACTTAGAAAGGTTCTCAGTGCACCTGCTACCACTCGGGAAATGTGGAAGAAGCAGATAGATGTTGGAAGTGTGGCAAGGACTAGGATAGCAGCTGTGTCCAGCAGGCATTGCTCTTTGACCAAAACTCTTACAAGACACTCTCCACTTTTTCCTTGTGTTCAAGACCACACTCTCCTTAGCCCTGGGTGCTCAGGACCTTAGCTTCCCCAGTGATAGCTTCCAGAAAGCCCACCTCCAGGGAAAGGGACAGAGCAGGCCTAGGAAACAGGGCCAGGCATCTGTAAAAGTCCCCAGCCAAAAGGCTGGTTCCTTCCTGCACTGTCTCCGGGACTCCAAAGCCCTCCCAAAGGAGGTGCCTCAGTTATTAACATCATAACTCATGCAAGTTGCTTGGAGTCACCGTGCATGGAAAATCACATTCTGCAAAGTGTTGAAGCTGCAAAGTCACAAGCCAAGTCGATAGACTTTTATTTTAACGATGTTTGTGATCAATATTTAAACAGGATTGACCCAGCCAGCCGCTAGTGCACCTCTTTCCTTCCAGCTGCCCAGGAAAGATAAAATATTTACTTGGGGTTGGGGTTACAGTGTTCCAGGCCAAGGGGATGCTTGGGGTTAGAGGCGGCAAGGGTGCCATAGGAAGCATTAGATCCCGCGCTAATGGGCTCTGGAGTCTCAGGGCCAAAGGGACTATGGCTTAGCGGTTCTGAACAAATTATGAGAGAACAAGGAAAGAATCTATGGGAAGATCTGGCCACTGGTAATGTAAACTTCAGAGCATTAAAAGATTTTCTTGAAAATAGTTGTGGCCCATTTCATCTGCCTTTTATTGAAAATTACTAGCTAAGAGCTGGGCTCTGGTTCAGACAACTAGAGTGTACCCAGCCTACTCTGTTTATATAGACAATCATTTACTATCCCTGTATTTCATTAAAATGATTCTTCTTGGAGCTGTAAAAAATAAATGAGACACAACATAAAACAGCTGAAATATTGACTTCTAGTAAGTGCTCAGTTAACATTATGAGATTATTGGTAGAG
>PVKN010024871.1:0-14300 GCA_004027915.1 Capromys pilorides | reverse complement strand
AGACCATTCTAGATTTAACAAGGTTTACTCATAACAATAAAATACACTGTGTGTGCCTGAATTGAATCCTAGGTTTTAAAAAATAGTTATGAAACACATTCCTAGGACAGGTAAGGTATTTGAAAGTAAACTGAAGGGCCAGCAAGATAGCTCAGCAGACTAAGCACCTGTTTTGGCAAGCACAGGGACCAGGGTTTGATCCTCTGTCCCGCATGCTGTGCCAGCCCTTCCCTAGGGCATGCTGAGCCAGTGACAGAGTCCCGGTGTGGTAGTTCATGCCTATAATCCCAGCTCTGGGGAGGCTGAAAACAGAAGAATCACTACGAGTCTAAGCTGCATAGTGAGATCCTGTACCAAATATACAAATTTAAAAAATGAAAGTAAACTGTGTACTATATAATTCAAATGACTGTTTTTCAAATGGAACCATAATATTGTGGTTATATAAATAAAAAGGAAAAAATGCCTCTTTTTCTCTCTACATTTCCCCAGACCTTCACTGCTGACACTATATGTGTCTGTTTTACACGGTCTCCCAAATCTCCAGATGCCAATTTGAAGCAGTTCTCTAGATCTCCAGATCCCAACTGGCTGTTCTACAATTCAGATATGGAAGTAAGTCTCTGTCAACCGAAGTTATTTGTTAACTATAAATTTTATTAAACACTGTGGGTTCCAGCCCCTATGGTGATTTGTTAATGTCTCACATGACAGGCAAGCACCTGTTCTATGCAGCGTAGCATTTGTTCTCGAAGCTGGTAACCAGGGGCCCAGCTGGGCAGGGGCCTGCCCTCATGAAGCCCACCAGACATAGTTAGGGGATGTGTCCTTTTGGTAATATTTAAGCCCTAAATACGTCCTTTTCCCCTCTGCATCTGGCATAAGGTATTACCAAGGAGAGGCTCAGGGAACAATCCACTAGTTATATTTTTTTCCATTGGATATAATATCTGACAGTGAAAAATACCATCACTTTTAAAAACACACAGAGAGAAGGCAGGCTTGAATGCTTGCCTGTTTAATCTTCGGCAAGTTTCCAGGCCTCATTAAGCAGTGGAGATTATTAGAAAGGCTCACGCACACATTAATTTTGTTTCTGAGTGAATCAAAGATCATCTTTGTCAGCCTTCTCTAAATCTGCAGAACGCATCGGCAGCCTGATTGCTAATTAGCGTTCAGGGAGAGATGGTGGCTTCAACAACAATTTCACATAGTAGAATGAGTTTAATTGAAATGCATAAATTCTAAACAACACTCTAATTTGTAAACATCGTCTTAGAAATCTTATGCCTGTGCCAAAATATTGGTAGATTGAGCATATCCGATAAGATTAGCATCTCTGTCTCTCTTCAGCGTATTGGGGAGTAGAGAGCAACCTTCCCACCCCACCACACGGACTGTCACAGTTATTCTGCTCTCATTGCTGAGATAAACAACTGACACTCAAAATGAAGGAAGAAAAGGTTTGTTTAGCTCGCAATTAATGGAGACTTCAGTCCACACTCAGCTGGCTCCAAGGCAGAGCAGCACATGGCAGAGGGCAGCAATTCATGGCTGAGGCAAAGAGCAAGAGCAAAATGGAGAAGTAGCAGCAACAATGGCTGCAGAGAGCGAGTCTGTCTCCCTTAAGTTGCATCCAGGCTCTCTGCCTCAGGCTGGGTGCAGTACTCACACCCATAATCCCAGAAACACTCAGACCCATAATCCCAACAGATCATGAGTCAATCACAAACTCTAGAAGTCCACCCCATGACTGCATGAGGCTTTAGGGGGACAACTAGACACAAATCACAACAAGGACATATTGCGTCATCTCTGCTCATTGCCTTTCTAGATCCTTCTCTGCTCAACTATAAGATTCTTCATTCATTCAGCATATGAATTGACATCATACTGAATATCAAATCTCTGTCTCAGAAACTAGAGATACTGCAATAAACACACTTATGGAGCCTCCAGATGTAACCCTAACACACTGAAATAACTCCACAGTAAAAATTCGCCTGAAAACTCTACACACTAGGCAAAAATTATTGACTCACTTGCATTGTCTTAATCCCAGTAACATTTAAACATATACTGCTTAAAGTCTAGCAGGGTCTTGGTCTGGAGGGTCTCCAGTATTACACACCCAAGCACCCTATTTTTAGAGAAGCTCTCCTGGGCAAGCACTTCTTATGCTGAGCCACACAAGAGCTAGAGGTCACACAAGCCCAGCCATCCCCGTACCATGGCCATCACAATTCCCCAGTCAAAGTGAACCACCAGGCACCCTGCACTGAGCAGTAGGAGGCACCAGGAACAGCTTCCCAGTCCCCCAATGGTCAGCCTTGCCTTGAGCACGTTACTCCCTACACCCTCCATTCATCCTGTCAGCTCCAAACAGCTCCCCAGCGCCTTGGGCTTCCCTTTGTAAAAGCATCCATCTCACATGTCTGTTTCTCTTCCTTGACTTCAAATTCTGTGACAGACACCTCCCCTTCCCTCCCAAGCACTTTTTCAAGTAGATCCCACTAAAACTATGTATCACCCCATATTCTCTTCCAATTTAGCCATGCATAACAGTATAGCTTCTGCAAAGCTTTCTCCAAGAGCGTAAGCTCAGTTGCCTGGCCCCCTTTTATGTATGAATTTATTTTTATCTTTTTTCCTGGTTGGAGCATGAATGTGATACCTAGAAGTGGAGCAGCCATGAGGATTGAAGGTATAAATTAAAGGTGATGTGACAGGAAGCAGATATTAAGGACAGGTACTGTCTCCAGTGGCTTCTGAGCTACTGCATCAGACTTATGATCTAACTTCAGACTTAATGTAATGCAAAGAAATTTTTTTACTTCCTTAAGTCACTACATTTGGGATTCATAGGTGTTCAAGCTAAATGCACCCTAACCAAGGCAGTCTCTAAGAGAAAGGGCAGACTTACTTCTGTGCTTTCAGATTTAGCACAGGGCCCAGCACTTAATTCCATGGGAACCCAGCCAAGGCCCCTCTCTAGATGAGCACCAGGGCTCCCCAAGCTGTACTGACTTCTCACCTCGGGGTCGTCATGACTCCTGGATTCCCAGGCTCCATCCACACTCCACAGGCATCTCTCCAAGCTTGGCTTCACTTCCAGCCTTTTCATGGTCACCTGTTTCACAGAGGCTTCCCTGCAGGCCTCTGGAGGCTCCTTTTGTTCAGCTCCTGGCTCTGCCTTCTGATGACACCAGCCCAGCACGATACCCCATGCCATAGTGTTCTCATGCACACAGTGGCTCCAACAGCAGCACCCAATTCCCAGATCTCTGGTGAGTATGGTGAGTACTGGAGGTAATTCTTACAATCAGAAGCAAACTCACATGATGCTTATCACATGCCAGTCACTATTCCAAACCCTTCAGAGGCCACTAACCCATTCAGCCATCCCTCTGACCCCAACTATGGAACTAACAGCATCCTTACCTTAGATGGGGGCAGGCTGGCACAGGAAGGCAGGGCTTCTCACCCAAGGTCAGTTGCACAAAGCTAATTGGCCAAATGAAGAGTAGAACTAAGAAGACAAGCTCTGGCACCCATGCCCTTCACTGTGACTCTGTATGGCCTCAGGGCTCCTGGACAATTAGTATCAGGGTCCAAGCACGTGCCAGTCCCTAAGCAGTGCCAGTCCCTGGTTTTACTCAGGTGAGAACAAATGAATCATGTCCATAACTTCATCAATATGGTATGGCTTTAGATCCCACCCACTCATTAGCAACATATCCAAACTTGTTCCCAGGGCTCTCCCTTCTAAGGAATTTTCTCTACTTATTCCCTTGGGATGGGAGAAGTTACTAGGAACTTCTACCCTTTTCATCCAACTGCAGCTCTTGAGAAGGACTGATGTATTCAACTATGACCGACCTCTCCAGGAATTGTGTGAGTACATCACCAGCCAATGTGAGTACTCCACCAGACAGAAGATGGAAATTGTACATGGGCCAGTTTCATAAGATAAAAGTATATTATAGAAAAGAATACAGCTGCCTGTTCTACAGACAGTAGCCCAGGAGAGGAGAGCCAATGGGCTGTTCTGTAGCCAGAGAGGCTAGTGAAGGACAGCCGAACAGGTTCACCTCAGACAAAAGGAGGCCTGGACTCTTCCAGAGTCTCCTCCTGGGCTCCCGAGCATCCTGATCCTTAACTTCAAGGAGGGCATCGGCTTACTCCTTCGAGTAACCATTTGTTGTCTTTCCCCGTTATGTTACCCTGACATAGCGCCTGTTTGTCTCCTGTCTGGCAGCAACTTCAAGTTCTGTTTGCTCCCTGCCTCGGTTTTGTGTGCCTGGACTTTGGCATCAGACCACGTGGATTTAAATCCATCTCTTTAGCTTGCATGCCAATTGGACTTGAGCACGTGATTTAATTTAACCTACTTGAAAGTCCTGTTTTGCCTCGATAAGAGCCGGAGTGGGTGATCACCCTGGGACAGTGAGTCGTATTTTGGGGATATATTCTTTGTTTCAAAAGGTGACTTTTAACTGACCACTATTTTATTCCCTGTGTTAGTTGGACAGAAAAACCAACTGAATGGCAAAAAGATTTGATTTAGCTCACAGGGTGGGGACTCGGTGTGTGATCAGCTGGCTTTGAGGGCAAGAACATCGTAGCGGGGGACAAGCAGAGCAAAGCTTTAAGTTCAGAGCATTTGGGAAGCAGAACTGCAGAACGGCGCTCGAGAGGAATGGTTAGCGGAAGCTACGGTGTTCGCGGCCACCTTCTAGGCTCTTGTTGCCCTGTTCAAAGAATTGGACAAGAAAACTGAAGGATGTCAACGTTCAACATTTATTCAGGGCAATAGGAGGGAGAAAAGAAAAGAAATTTTCTGAAGAAAAATAAGTACTCCAAAGAGATGATGGGTGAGGTAAACACACTCTAAATGCAGCGTGGGTCACTGTTAGAAAAAGAAGACAGTGTCCATGAGGCCAGGACAGTGTCCATGAAGCCAGGACAGTGTTCATGACGCCAGGGACAGCCGTCTTTTCTACTCTCAACCTGACATCAGATCCAGGCTGTCGGGTATAGGGCCCTGAAGATAGTCTATGAGTGCACCCTGGCTATGATTGGTTGGCCTCCATGATTGACAGGCCACGCCCAGGGGTCCTATAAATTTACCAGGCCTCAACTTCTGCCTCAGAAGAGGGAAGGGACCCAGTGAAGTACCCAAGGCTGTTTCTCTGTGGCCTACCCAGACACACTCAAGAGCATGTTCTACTAATTTACTAGACATTACTTAACCCAACAGAATTGACAACCCAGGATTCACAGTCATACTCTATGAAAGTTATATTTTAACAAATCAAAGTAATGAGTAACTGTGGTCCCAACATACTCTTCCAGCAACATTACCTTGATGTTGCCCCATTACATGGAGGAGTCTCCCTTTTCCCTATGACTGTGTGACCAACCAAGGATAGTAGAAATATCCCTAGGTGACCTCTAAGGTGAGGTGAGAGAATGTAGCTTTGCTTGCCCGGCTCAGCTAACACACTGTGAGGATGCCTGAGGAGCCGTAAGGAAAAAGCTGTCCTCCAGGTGCCTCCCAACAGCCCCAGCTGTTGAGGTCTCAGTCCACAGACGGTCTCAGCTGCTAGACATGAGTGAATAACCTGCAGATGGCTCCAAGCCACAGCCAGCAGGTCTTCCTGCTACCTTTGAGTCTTCCCCAGGATGAGAAAATAGGAGATGACCACTCTCCTTGTTTTCTGACCAAACTCCTACCCACAAATTTTGTGGGCATGAAAAATAGTTGCCTTGTACCCCAGTTTGTGGTTGCTCATGATACTAGAGTAGTAACTGGGACATGGGTTACCCTTGAGAAGCTGGGAAGCCACCAGGGGCCCTGGTAGGGAAGCAAAGCTCTTTCAAGTACCCTAAGCAGTCTTGCTGCTGGACAGGTGGTTGGGCAAAGAATCCTGGAGGAGCCAGCAGGCTTCATGAATGCCAAAAGATATCTGGAGTCCCAAGGCCACTCAGAGTACAGGGTGGATCACCCTTGCAATGACCTCAGGGAGATCTGAAAATCCAACAGGTTGGGACACTGCGGAGTGCAGGGAGGAGGGTTCTGGAGGCTTCCTGAGGCTCTCAGAGCTCCCACCCATGGGGAGGGCACTGGTTCACTGCTGTTCATTGTCCCGGGGGGTGAGTAGGGCTGACCTGGCCCCTGGAAATGGGGGCTTCCTGGTTGGCCACTTGATTCCTTTGAGTCAGAGTTCCTGGAGCCCCTTAAAGAAAAAAAAAAAGTGAAGTTGTCAAACAAGTTAAAGCAGAGACCAGGCAAACTGCAGAGCTAGAAAATGACAGGGCTGGGAGGTGGCAAGCTGGGGGGCTGTCCTGGAGGAAGCTGTCTTTGCTGCAGAGTTGTCATTTCACTCAACGGTCCCATATCGAGGGACACTGTGACTCAAGCTTTGGCTGCTCCTCCTCCGCACCCCATTCCTGTGAGGAAGCACTCTTTTGCCTTCTAAGCCCCTTGTGTAAAGTGGCACCTAAAGGTGACCTGCCTTGGTGACAGCCCAGGGAGCACTCCACCCTTCCAGAAGGTAAGTGTGTGCCCCCACACACTTACCCAGCCTGCTCCACCAGCCCTGAAAACCCCCAATGATACCTGTCCAATCACCAGAAAACAGTAAGAAGTATGGGGACATGCCGCTCTGACCACCTGTTCATATTGCCCTCCAGTCAGGGCCCCTTAGGTGCTCCAGAGCCCCCTGGCAAAGCAGAAGCACAAACGCTCCCTGGGCCTTCCGTCCCACACATCTGCTGTGCAGAGGTGGCCTGCACAACCTTGACTGCCTTCCTAAGAAGCCCCAATTCCCTGAGTAGTCTCCCATGTTGTAGGTTGTATGTCAGTGCCAAAAAAAAAAACAAAGAGCATTCCCAATGAAGGTAGCTCAGAGGACTCACTGAGATCTGTCTCTCAAGTGAGCCCAGAACCTCAGAAGCATGTTCCTTTTATTTAGGTTACGCAATAGAAGGATTACAGGGAGGAGAGGAGATAATCACCAATGTCTCAAGTAAGGGCGGAGACATCAATCAGGATAAGCTCTTACACCAATGTCTCAAGTAAGGGTGGAGACATCACTCAGGATAAGCTATTGCTGCCTTCTTAAATCCTGGTTTTCTGAAATCCCCAAGTAACAGATTATAACCCACCCTAAGCTTTGTTTATTGTTCTTCTCTTATTTAAGATGCTAGTTTCTTATCTTTACACTCCCATAGGCGGCTACACCCAGGATGCTTCTCACACCCACTAAAGCACCCTTCTGAAAAGGCAAACTTACAATATGTACCCAGACAGGGGCAGCATTCTTGGGACAGCTTTCATGGGACCTGCGAGGCAGCCCCGGGCTCTTCCTCAAGCCCCAGGGCCCCAGGGCCCGCTTCACAGCAGCTCTCTGGAGCCTTTGGGCAGCAGGGTCACTGATCTTGAGTCCTATTGTTGGATTACAAACCCTTGGGTGTGCTGGTTCTAGTACCCCCAAGACTCCACTTACTTTATCTCAGACCTAAAACATCTCACATGCATACAGCAACCTCAGCCCACCTCACAAGGACCTGCTCAGGAGAGGCTGGGGTCTGCAATAGGTCTTGTGTCCTGCGTACTGGACCAGCTAGGGAAGGATCAAGTGGCAGCCAGTTGAGGAGCTGCTCAAACCTCCCTTGAGGGAAATCAGGACTTGAAAATTCAAAACATGCCTGAAAGCTGCCATGTGCTTTTAATTTCCTTGTAACCGTAAAAGCAAGAAAAGGAGACATCCAGTGTGTGGGTCCAACCAGCCACTAAAAGAATGCTCCAAAAACAATTCACAATGGCATTTCCTGGTATTAATTTTAACTGGATAGTTGAATGTTCAATTATCACAGGCCTTTCACATTTACAGAAAATGTGCAGCCTGGGCAGTCCCCAGCATGTGGCTGTGAGCAGACGTGTCTTTCATCTCCACAACAGCAGAGCTAGCTGTGAGCCAGGAACTTTCCAGCCTGGATTTGCTATGATATCCTGGCCTATGCCTCAGGTTCTGTGGCCAGCCGTGCCTAGGGGAACAGCTGAATGTAAGAGCTAATACGGCTCCATAGTGGAGCAAGGTCTTGCAAACTTAGAGACATGACTGACCACCATGGAGGGGCAGAGACCACCAGAAGGAAAGAGGGAACAGGCACGTCTCAGAGCAAGAGGGACTCAGTGCCAGGATCTTTGTCAAAACAACATCTGGGACAACCAAGAACATATGAGTCTTCACATTCCTGATGTATATGTGTACATCCGTGTGCCTCCATATCCATACATACACACGTGTGTGCAGATGTGTGTGGAGGGGTATATCTGTGTGGATATTAACTTTACCCAAAGACAGGCCTGGCCTTTGCTCTTGACTTCTGAAAAGGGATCTACAAGGCCTTGGAATTTAAGGTCTGGTAAGTACGCTTACCTGCGGCCTTTAGCCACTGCTAAAAGTCTAACAAGGTGGTTTATGGTAGGAGGTTTGGGATCCACGATATCAACTTGATCTCTGGAGGTGGTAGACACTGAAGCAGGCCTGGAAAACCCACTTTGCCCTCTTCTTCTAAGAAAAAAACCCATATTGGGTTTAGTTGTGAAGTAATCCACTTTGGACCTCATCCAAACTTGGTTATGTTTCCAGAGACCCTGTTCCTAAATGTGTCAGTCCCAGGCTTCTGGTGGACATAAACTTGAATAAGAGACCCTCTCCTTGAGGGAGGGGCTGCAACCGGCAAACCACAGCCACTCAGAAGCCTGACCTCTGACTGGACTTTCAGGGACATAAGGAGTGGCATAAATACCCTTGGCTCTCCTGGGACCAGCCTTTCCCCTGCTGCCCCACCCACATGGAGGTCAGGGTTTAGAGACCCCTTGCCCTCATTCTCTGCTTTTGCTGAGAGCTTTTGCTACATATCACCTCCAATTTAGACTTGACCCTGGGCATAGTGTGGCAGTCACACTTCCTGTCATCAGAGATCATTTGCTTCAAGTCCGCCTTGGTCCTGGTGCTTAGCCTCTCATTCTGTAGTGCAGGGAGGTGGACATCTCACCATCTGAAATTAGAAGAAGCCACTGAGCCTGGCCAGAGGCAAACAGTAAGCTGCCCTGTCCAGGCAGAAGTTCTAAACTCTTCCAGTTCATGCACAACCTGCCATCTCCTCTCAGCTCCAGGATGTTTTAGAAAGCCCACCACCTTCCTCCCAGTAAGGGAAAGGCATGTGCAGTATGAGACAATAGGATGAATGATCTGGATAAATGATCTGTCACACCATGCTGGGCCTGCCCCTGGGGCACCCTGAGATGGCAATTGAGACTGGGAGCGGTGACACACGCCTGTAATCCCAGCTCTAAGGAGCTATAAACAGGAGGATCACTATGAGTTGGATCTAGTAGTGAGACCCTGAATACCCAATAGACCCTTCCATAAAATACAAAAATAAATAAATAAACCTTTAAGCTGATAGCATTTCCCAATCTCAGAGGAGTGAGGAAAGATGCGGGCATCCTGTAGTTGGTAGGAGGGGTCTAAGGAGGCAGATCTGGCAGAGGGTTCTGAGGAGGTGACTGCCAGAAAAAGCCTCAGAGACCACATGATGGTGATGGTTCATGTCAGCTCAGGATGCAGAGCGCCAGGGTGGGCAGCATCTGTCCCTTGGAAACCCACCACTGATGTCATGAAACTACTGACCTAAAGTGTGCCCTGGTCAGAAAGGCCCAGAAACTGGAGCAAGTGTGCATGCTGGGGAGGCCTCAGCAGCTCGAGCCAGGAGCAAAATCCCTGCCTCTCCCCAGCTCTTGTTCTCCCTCTTCCTCTCATAACAGTTACTAAGTACCTGGACATTTATAAGCTAGCATAGAGGGGGGGATATCATAGGTGAAAGTTAAGAGGTAAAAGAGCCAAGGTAAGGAGTGGGGTCGGAGAGGTCCCCTGAGCAACAATCTAGCCAGAGACACAAGCATGTCTACCGTCACTTTGCCGTTATTACCACCACCATCATCACAAGAACTAGCATCAGCATCAGCATTAACACCACTATCATCACCACTTTTGAAATTTCACCAGGGGTAGGCACTGCACTTTATAGCCACTATTTAATTTAATTCCCAATTAGCCCTATGGGGTCAGCATGAGGAAACTAAGGCGCAGGGACTGTAAATCAGTTTCCCAAAGCCACCTGATAGAAGGGCAGAAAGAACCATATTGTCAAACCTATATCTCTTCAAGAACATTCAGTAATAAAAGAAGTAGACAGGTCAGTCTAAATAATTGTTCAGAAGATTCCAGAAGTACCGTTAGCTCCCTTGTGCTCCATGTCTGCTTCCTGCATGGTGTGGGTCAGACTGGTGCAGAGGTCTTGTCTCCAGGCAATAGCCACCAGAATAGGCATATTGTTACCATGTGTGTCTAGGTGCCCCCCCAAAACCACATGTGGTCATGGGTAGGGCTTTGCAGATGTGATTAGGTCAAGAGCATGTGATGCTGGAGTTGATTCACTGTGTGATACAGAAACTAGGATTAAGAGTGCGAGTGCTACTGCTTTGAGTGGCCTTGCTGAGACATAAGGAATAGAAAGAGCTGGGTCCTTCCTTGGTTTTACTACCTTCTGCCCACCATGAACTGTTTCTCCTCTGCCATGCTGTCCTGTCTTAGAGCCAGCCAATCAGGAATCTCAGAAACTGTGAGCTTAATAAACCTTTCCCCCTTTAACTTTAGGTGTCAGGTGTTTTGTCTCAACAATAAGAGGGAAGTAAAATCATCATCATCATCATCATCATCATCAAAGAGGAAAGTAACTGAGAGCTGTAATGTCCATATTTTGTATGGTTTCCAAGTAAATAGGAAACCCCCAAGCCTCACCTCAGCACCATGACATCCAAACAAAAGAAAGGTACTTCCTATCAGCCTGAGGAAAGACAGAAGGTTTCCACCAAATGTCTCGTCTCAATGCCAGTGACACGTCACCATGCTCAGTGTCTTTAAAATCTTCTCCACTCTTTCATAACTTCCCTATCTTTTCCACGTTGCCCTTTCCTCTCCCCATACTTTTGTCCCATGGTTCAAGGCTCTGTGGCCCATCCCAGTGTCTGACTCACAGCCTCCTGTCTTCCTGAGTCTCTCCTTCTAGGTAGCCATTAGCTCCTTCTCCAAGGTTCCTTCCTCTTTGTGTGGGAACACTTTCTTATCCAGGGAGGAGCCAGTGTCCGGGGCTACTCCTTAGGGAACTAGGGTGGGCAAGCTTGCCTATACCGCTTGCTTTTGTTGTCCCTGTCTCAACCAGATGAGAAACTGAAGCTCAGAAGTCAAGGACAGCCTGAAAGAGGCCGGACTGGGACCTTTATAAGTTTTGAGCACACAGCACTTCTTCCCATTAGGCCTTAACCTTCCTTAAAAAGCAGAAGGGAGTCCAAGTGACCTACATATTCTGTGATGTACCTCAAGCTTGGAGACAGCATTAACACATAGATAAAGGAGAGTGAATTTTAGTTCTAGACCTGAGCCTACCACCTATCAGCTGTAGGACCTCAGGAAAGCCACCACTCCCCGAAGAATCTGGCCTTCAGGCTACATTGGGTGGAGGAGGAAGACCTGGGACTAGCAGGTTGGTGCCTTCTTGCGGTGACACTGGGAAAACTTCTAGGATCTCAAAACAACTTTGAGATGCTCCACTGTTACAGTTTAGACTTAGAGTGTTAGCCTCTCTCCTGGCTTAGGTGTTCAGGCTTTTGAAAGGATTGGATCATCAGGACTCAATTCCCACCACTGATGGGATCGTGACTGGATGGCGTGGTTGAGAAGCGACAGAAAGAGGTGGCTGGTCCTAGATCGGGAAGTAGCTCCTTGAGCCCTGACTTTGGAGGTTCTAAGCCCAGTGCCCAGCCCTTTCCTCTCAGTTCCATCCCCATCTCTTTGCTTGCTAGATGTTAGCAATGGGTGGGTTTTCCCCGCCATGATCTGCTACCAAGATGTGGTACTTGCTGTGAGCCTAAGAGCAATGGTGCCCAGACCTCATGGCATGAAACCATGAGCCAGTGGGCATTGTCCTCCCCTGAGTTGTTTTTCTCAGGTATTTGGTGATTCATGGTGAAAAACATAGCATCCCCAAACATGTATTAGCCTGCATGCATGTCAGCTTAGGGGATGGGCTGGGAAAGGATTTTACCAGTTCACTTCTGGAAGTAAAACCACCTTCCTTAAGGAGAAGCTCCCTTTTTTTCAATACTGTCTTCTGACAATTTTTTGAAGCTGAAATTCACAATCGCATTCTCTTCTGACTGCTTCTCTGAGAGAAAGAAGCTTTTTTGAAAGGAAGAGCCTCAGGCACAAATTCACTTTTCACAGCAAGTTTTTATCTTCCTAAACTTAACAGCCAGACTTCAGAGGAGAAGGGGAAGATCCAATGGAATAAGCTGTGACCTACACATGCAGTCCTCTACACCCCAAAGCCGTGAAATGTGGACTGCCAGAAACCCCAGTGTCTACCTTTGCAGCTAGCACAGGAGAGGGCCAGGGAAGTGGAGGAGGAGGCTATGCCTTTCTTTTGATCTTAACTCTGACAGAATTAATGCTGTTAGCTCAAAGATGCATGAACACGAACATATCTCCAAGCAAAGGAATTTCCACAAGTAAGGTGCTCTCTCTCTCTCTCTCTCTCTCTCTCTCTCTCTCTCTCTCTCTCTCTCTCTCTTTGGTCTATGAGTCTGCACTTCTCACATGCATCGGGAGTATCAAGGACTCAGGCAATAAAATAATAAAATAGTGCCTACGTCTTATAGCCTGAGGTCTGAAGGTAGATGACTCCTGTGTGGTTTAAAGCTCAGCCATATCAGCATGCTTCTTCAGTGTCATCAGTGTTGCTAGTCTCAGAAAACACTGGCTTCCTAACAGAGAAGCAAAGTAGCTCATTTGCCATGTCTCTTTCTTTTTCCTAGGAAAGAGACAAACTTCCCTGAAGTTTCCAGATGCTCTGCATGTCTTGCTAGTCAACACTTTGCAGATGGCCATCTAGATACCCAAGGGAACCTGAAAGAAAGTGCTCACCTTGCATAGAGAAAAGAGGTTACCATGACAGATGCCTGTAGCAAGAAAAGAAAAAGGGAATGGTGACTGGCTGGCCAGCCATAGCAATCTTTTAAGTGCTGGAAGCAATCTCTGTGTTCTCTGGTCTGCTGGGGACAATAGAAAGAAAGGGGATTGGTGTGCCTATGCATCTAATCCAGAGTGAGTGGTGGCAGTGATGGGAGATAAGCCTCATCTGTCAATGCAGACAGGACACAGCCCAGATGGCCCTGACTGGGGGACACAAGTTACACACAGCCCATGTTAGACATTGCACAGAGCTGCAGGCCTGCCAACTCCTTTGATCAGACAAACTGTAGTCAAGGCAAATGCTTCCCTAGGAGCAAAGTCATCCTGTTGCCTGGTATCCAGGATACAGCCTCAGGGATACAAAGTGGAGAAGTGTGCCCACAGAGCCAAATGGAAGCAGTGCCAATTAAACCCGCCTTCGGAGCCACAGAGCACTGAGTGTTGGGAACCAGATTTATTTTTTCGTGAAGTGATATGCAGCCCCTGGTAGCCAGAGTTGCCATGGTGATGTTTTCTACCTGACTGGAAACAGAACTCACATCTAAGCCAAACCAGAAATGTGGCACAAGACAGCAAAGCCTGGTAGGCAGAGGGCAGCTGTGGCAGGAGCCCTCTCTTCTCTTGGCGTCCTGGAGGGTCCCACCTTCTTGGGTACACTGGTGCCTTTCAATGAGGTGATGTAGAAGGAGCCCAGCTCTGGAATTAGGCCCAGATTCCAATCCTGTCTCTCCTACTGACTTGCTGGGGCCTTGAGCTACTATTGACCTCTATCTACCTCAATTTCTTTAAAATAGGGAAAAAGAAAGATGTGTTCCAAAGATTCAAGGTTCTTGGAATTCAAGTGAGACTCATGTGAAGTGTCCAACACAACACTTGTTCTGAAGTAAGAAGTGGGCAGGCTCTGTGGGTGAGGCGGACCTCACATCTCAGCAAGGCTGCCCTGGGGTGTGCACACAGGTTAACACGTACTAAGAGACAGAGAGGTGAAGTACAGGTAAACAGAGAAGCCTGGGAGTGCTCCAAGGGCACCTTCTCAGGGCCAGCCCGTGTGTGGCAGCCATGTGGCCAGCTCTCCGTGAGAGCCCTGCAAGACCCGGTCCTGGAGACTGATGCAGTCTTCCTACATGGGCAGGGCTAGTAGGGTGCATTTAGGGACTTGGAGCTCACGGAATCAGAAGATTCAGAAAGAATGAA
>PVKN010024870.1:0-14296 GCA_004027915.1 Capromys pilorides | reverse complement strand
GAAATATGGCTGTGGTGAATCTCCTGAGGGTCCATTTCCCGAGGGCAGATGTGAACCAAACCAAAGCAAATCAGAATGCCCGATCCTCATGTTCCTTCTTGGCTGTGAGGTGGGCCCTTCAGCCGGCATGGGTTGCTAGTAGCAAAACAACAGACAGGGCACACTATGTAGTTACCTTGGGGTGCATATGAGATTGAATATTTATAGAAGATTTATTTCAGAGGAAATGTGGATAGATGCGATCCTAGATTATGCCTATAAAATTTCATGTGCTCTCAGGGTAAACAAATAATTTATGAAACCACAAGGGGAAAGACTCAGAGACAGGTTAAGGGGTGGAATTGTCTTGTGTATAGTGAACACCACACTGGCATAGATGCGTGTATGGGGTGGGGCCTGCGCGCACAAAGGAACACGGAGCTCTGGGTGGACACTGCGACACCTCATCAGGCACCTGCTGAAACAAGAGCTGTCGGCAGGGTGGCTGCTAGCACTTTAATTCCTCCCTTCCCTCTGCTGACCGGAGAATCTGCCATCTCCGTTACAGCGTGGAATGAGGTCAATCCCCAGCAACACATGATTAACCCAGAGACTGAGAAAGCACTGAGTCCAGGCCCTTGTGTGTGAAGGAAGCTTTGATTCTTGAGTAGCCGGCACCGTGTTTGTATGAGAAGCAAGTGGCGTTTTCGTCTTTGCTGGTGGAAAAACGACGTGAGCTATTTTCCCAGACGATTTCTAAACTCCTGCCATATTTTAAGAAGACATCGTCAGTGCCATCATCCTCGCTTCTGTCTCCTTCAGTCTCTCCCATGCGCCCTTAGTCATGCTCTCGGATGGGAAATTATGCCTTTCTATAGGTTGGTAACAATTTAACAATGTAATGGTGATTTATCAATTACTGCATTATCAAAATTTTATAGTAAGTCTATGGAAACAGCACATGCTAAAATGTAGGCAGTATCTCGGTGTATGGGTTATTATTAACAGACTGTCTGGAAGACAGCTTTTCGAGAGTCACTGACCCCAGTAACTCAACATTGTTGGTAGTGCAGCTACGTGTATGTACTGTCAGTTTTCCATTTTCTCTTGCACATGGGACTCATGGTGTGAATTTTCTCACGTAGCTCATTACATCTTATAATTACACTTATGAACATCATGTGAACACTTTTAATACAGGAGGTAACTTTTAAGGAAGAATGGAAGGATTGAAGTGTGGAGTTATAAAACATTTCTACATAGGACCTGATGCTGTTTTTCATCTTGACACTCTGTTCAGTAGGGAAATGTGCTCCAGCAACTCCATCACAGATTCCTGCACCACCGATTCCATGGCCTTTATTGGACCAGGCCCTCTGGGTTGCTGCGCAGCTGTGTGTAGGAGCATACAGCAGAGAGACAGAGAAAAGCAATCTGTAAATGTGGATGCCCGTTGCATAGCTGAGTGAAAACAGTTCTCAAATTATTATCATACAATATTCACAGGATTTCTCATATTAACTGTAACCACTTGAATCTAAAGCCCAAGTTCTGTGCTCTGTGTTCTAGAAATCCTGGAGCTCTTTTTATAAATCCCCAGGCTCCAGAAATAGGACTCCTGATTTAGTTGTTCTGGGATAAAGCCTAGTCATGTTACCATTGACTAAGATCACCAGGTAATTACAGTGAGTAATGTCAATTGAAAAGCTCCTCCCTGGCTTATTTTTGAGATATTTCCTGGTTTTAGAAACTAATCTTACTGTACTTTCCCATAAGATGTACAATAATTTCTGCCAGAATTACCTAGCTTCTGAGCCCATTATGCAGTCTTGACACACTGTGGTCTACTCTTCTGTAAGCACCTGTTGTGTGTCAGGCATTGTGTTGTGTCTGAGGGGTGTGCACACAGTTCTCCTTTCCACAGTGACTCTGCAAACTTTGTCTTGAGACTTAGAGGTTGAGTGTGTTGCTATGGTTTCCCTGGACAAGGAAACCATGGCTTTGTAGGGCCGTGATTCTGGTCCAGCTCCATGTGATTCAAGAGTTCCTTCCAGGTTGCGCCGCCTTCAGATTGTCAAGCTGCATCTCTGGATTCAACTACAGTGTGCTTCCTTTTCAGCACTCTCAATAGGGGGCAAATTTCTTCTTCACCCATATAGACCCGACATTGCATTTGCATGCCTTGCTAGCATGTGGAGTGTCCTTCACAATTTAGTTTGCCTTCTTAACCAGCCTTTAAGGTACAACCTAAGTGCTGCCTTATGAGTCAAGCCCTCTTGTATCTGCTGTGGAAGTGATCACTTCCCCTATGACTGCTCCAAAGTAGAACTGGAACCTGAAACCCCCTCTGACGAGCTCCTTATTACATTTGTTTGTTCATGTGACTAATACTGTTCTTGTTTATAAGCTCTTTGAGAACACTGTTACGTCTGATTCATGTCTTTATTTGGTACAGTACTTCAAACAGCACCTAATCCTTTGTAGAGGCTGAAAAAAATATTTGTTAAAGGAAGACACAGTGAATGAAAAAAGAATAAGCAATTTAGTTAAGGGCACCTAACAAATCTGTACTTTGGACAGCTAAAGAACCAAGCTGTATAGACAATATGATACATAACTTCAAGCATCCCGATTTCTTTTGAAATAACTCTACGTTATGTGAATTTGATTGCAAAATATATCAACTTTTTAATGCTTTGGATTTATATATAAGGCAAGGGAGAAAGGACCAATAAATAAAAAGCAGAGCATTCTCCTGTTCCTGGTCATTTACTGTAGCAACTGGCAAGAAAACAGCCAGGCATATGTATGTGCGATGACCTGGCGTGGCAGCGGGGTCACAGATGTTATAGCAGCAGTACTTTTAGCTGCTCTTCTTACATTTAAGCAGATTTTCACATTCTAACACATTGCAGATTCACTTAGATCTATAACTGGTACTCATTAAAGGGACACTAGTGCATATGGTATAGTCATCAGATGTTGCAGACTTTTTTCAATATTGGAAAGAAATGATGCTTAAATTACCTTTACTGGCATATTGAGAAAAAATAAAGAAAACAAAGCTATTGCCTAGAATGTCCTTGATGGTTCTGAAGATTTTCTTTTATGAATTTAGTACAGGGTATACAGGGTCTCACTGCACAGATCAGACTTGTAGTGATCCTCCTGTTTTCAGTCTTCTAAGCACTGGGATTACAGGCATGTGCCACCATGTCCAGTCTCATGTGCCATCTCAGGGTGCCCTGGGGGTGGAGGCAGGGCCAGCAGGGTACACCAGGGATTGAACCCTGGTTCCTGTGCCTGCCTAAGGATGTGCTTTAGTCTGCTAAGCTATCTGATGGCCCTTCTGAAGAGTTTTTTTTTTTTTTGTCTTAACATTTATTTAGGAAATTACTTTATTCCCACAACAAATGATTTCATTCTATTTGTTTTATGTACCACTATCTTGTACTTGTTAGAGATTACACAGGTTAGTGAGCTTTACCTCACCATGAGTTGCTGTTTGTGCTATAGGACACTGCTGTTATGTTATATATTGTGGATTGGTTTGCAGTAAAATAAACGATGTGCCAAAAACAATCCTTAAGTCCGTGTTACCGAAGCTATGGGTTTTGAGCATATTCTTGCGCATTCAAAGGCTACACACAACTTGAACATGGCATATTTCTACCAGTTTCCAAGTTATTCAACTTTGGAAATCTATTCTGTTAAGCTTAATTATATTGTTTCTCAGAAAGAGACAAAACCACTTTCTCAGATAGGAAGTCATTCCATGTAAAGGACCAAGCATTGGATATCTTAAACTTCGTGCAGTACACATTTATTTTTACAGGCGTTCCATGCAGTGAAAGCTGTTGTATTCTATAGGGAAGGGAATGAGCATGGTTGTGCTTATTTAGGGCCACTGAGTTGGTGTGTGTGAGAGTGTGTGTGTGTGTGTGTGTGTGTGTGTGTGTATGTGCACATACACAGTACTATGGATTGAGCTCAAGAGTTTGCCACATCCCTAGCATTATTTTGTTTTTTATTTTGAGAGAGTAAGCTAAGTTGCCCAGGCTGGCCTAGGACACACAATTCTGCCTCAGTGTCCAGGAACACTGAAATTTGAATAGCACATAATTTCACATGTGATGATATTTTATTTTTCTTTCAATGTTTGTAACCTCTTTAAAAATATTATAGTGGTTGGTACATTGTGTCACCTTGGGGAAGTTGAAGGCTTGGCTGGGTGGCTTGGGGGGGTCCCTAGGGTGTGGAGGTCCCTTTCTAGCAGGACTCAGCACCTGAAGGATATATGAAGAGACTTGAGGGAGCTCTGGTCTTCGCAGTCAGCTTGGACAGGAGGGAGGCCGGCTAGAAGCCGCAGCCCCCTCTCCTCCCTTTGCTCTGCACTGTTCTCCATCACCACGATGTTCTCCGTCACCACGACCTGCTCCTCTCTGCCACGTGCCAGTCTGCCTTGGAGCTCATGGAGTGTGGACTGCACCTTCCACTGACTGTGAGCTAGCCAACCTTCCCTTCCTTAACTCTGGGTGTTGAGTATTTTGTCCCAACAATGAGTAAATAGTAACTGAGACAAATAAAAGCCATTAATGCCTAAACCATACAAAAGCAGAGTGTGGGTCAAATTGGGCTTACAGATCACTGTTGGCTAAGCGCTGCCTTAAAACTAAGTATAGGTCTAAAAACTTCTTGTAATTGTGCTAAGACAATTATTACTAGTGATAGATTTGTGGAATGTTAAAAGGCATCGTCATATGTATTGAGAAAAACAGCACAACTAATAAAATTGTGCAAAATCCTAGTATGAAAAAATTATTAAAAAAATAAACTACCAAAAGCAGAATAGGAAAAATATGAAACTTATAGGTAAATTACCGATGGCAGTTATATTTTAAATTTTCGATGATTTATTTCACCATTGGTTATCCACATTACAAAATATACTACAATATGTTCTCCAAAGTTAATACATTTTAACATGCTTCATTGTTCTTCATAATATTTAGCATAGGAAGTGATATTATTCAAATATTGTTATCAGTTCATGTTTATCCTTCTGAGGATGTTCCCCTGTTTTCTTCTTAAATGATTCTTTTTTAAAAGAGTAGCTCTTGACATTTAAATTTCATTCTTATGTATTCTTAAATGCAACTTTTTCCTTTAGATTTGTACATTTCAAAGTCCCAACAGTCTAGAATTTACCTAGTAACAAATATTTTTGAAATCATGGTTGATGCCACATGGAGAACTATAAGGAAAGTCAAGGAAAGATACTTCAGGAAGTTGGTTATATCCAAGTTGATATTCACATTAGCTGTCAGATTTCTATAGTGATGTATTTAAGAAATAATACAGAATACAAGTCAAACCACTGAGCATCTTATGTGGCCAACTGAATTTAGCATCCTTGTCTTGATGATGTTGGTTGACCAGTCCAAAAGATAAATAAGCATCTTTGCAAAAAAAATTGACTCCTCTTCACATCCTGTTCTCAAGCTCTCCTTCAAGTTAGACACTGATCTTTAGCCTTTAATGCATCATTTCTGAGTCTGATTCAGGTTGAGAACCAGGACCTTTCTAGACCTGGTTCAAGCAGGGTGTGACAGTATCTATGACAAACAACTCTATAATAAACTGAAATAAATCAAACTAAAAGTGCTTTTAAAATTGTCATGAGTTCTTTGTGATTAAATGGCCAATACCAGGCCTGATATTAAAGGAACAAGTTGAAAGAACATAGAAGGCTTGTGGAAGAGTTTGGATGCCTGCAAAGATTGACGAGAACTTCCTGCTCACTAGAAGTGGATTAAATGTCAGGACCAGCAACAGTGGCGAGATGCTTTGGGAGTGGGTAGTGACTAAGTTGCCCTGAGGGGAGTGTAGGGGCTGAGCAGGCAGTGGTGTGGAGGACCTGGACAGCTGTTCTCTGCCATGAAGGAGGAGTGAGACCTCGGGACTGCCCATCATGGAGTGCTAAGGGACAGGAGAGCCTCTGGTGGGGCCGGACATGATAAAACTGAAGGTACGGTAGCTGGAAACATCCACTTGAAATCCTCCGCATGTCCCACAACACACTCCTGGCTTCTCAGTGTGGTGACCTCAGTGCATTTGTCTACAGGAACACAAAGGGCCTTTGAGGGGCACCACAGCAGGGAACCGTGGGAGCCCAGAACAGGACCCCGAAAATAGCCAGACATTCTGCAAATGTCTGAACTCTTTAAGATAGGGCAAGCTTTACATCTTTTCAAGTTTTAACTTTAATTAAGGCTCTTTTCTCATAGTTGACATAATCTTAATAAAACTCACAAAAATGTCACTGTATTATTTAAGGATAGAGATCAAAACACAGTAACATCAAAGAATTGATTAAAGAAGAACTGCCGCAGGTGCTGTGCTGCTCCATGCAGGCGGTGCTCCTGCATCCGTGGCCACGTGATGTGCCTGCATCCATGGCCATGCAGTGTTCCTGCATCCACGGCCACGCGGTGCTCCTGCATCCACGGCCATGTGGTGCTCCCGCACCTGCGTCCACACAGTTCTCTGCACCTGCAGCCACGTGGTGCTCTTGCATCCACGGCCATGCGGTGCTGCACCCTGGTTGGCAAAAGCACAGCTTGTGATGGGGAGAGTGCAGGGAATAGCCCGACTGTTGACTGACAATTAATTGAAATAAAGTTAAGGTCTCAAAAAGGAAAATTTGTTGGCTCAAACTTGAAGAGCAAAATGAAAGATCCTGACTTTGTACCTTTCCCTCTTCAGCCTCACAATCTTATCTTCTGGCTCCCCACCGGCACGTTATGGTTTTCGAAGCAGGAACATGCTGATCTTGTCAGTTCAATTCCAGATTCAAAACTAACACCAGCTGATGTCCAATAAGTGAACAGGAGAACAACAAATGAACTTGTTATCAGATTATAGTTTCACTATTATTTCTAAAATACCTGAAGAAATATCTCTTCCTGATATCTCTATCTCTTTGCCTTTGGGTGACTGCTATCGTCAGAATACTATCTTAATGACTTCTGCCTAGTTTAGAAATAGGGACAGTGTATAAATTTTTAATTGACTTTTCTCATGGCTTTTCCATTTATTTCTCAGTAAAGAAGTTTTCAAATCTTCACGTCTGCACATGACAGTTTTTTTTTCTCATGAATGTGTGAGGATTTCAAAGTTTTAGAAGGTTTCAAAATCTACAAAAACATAAATCTAACCAGTTCCGTTAGTTTCCTAGATCTGTCCTAGCAAAATGTCATAAATTTGGTGACTAAAAACAATACAGTGTTTTTTGTTGGCTTGAATAACAGAAGTTTGGAGGACAGAAGTCTGAAAGGAGAGCATCCACTAGGCAGCGCCCACCCCGTAGGCCCGAGAGAAGAATCTCGCCGGCCTCTCCCTGGTTTCTGACAGCTTCTAGAGATTCTCAGAATCGCCCAACTTGTGACAAGGTCAGTCCAGTGTTGGCCTCTTGCTTCAGGTGTTCACCTTCTTTCTCTGCGTGTCTCTTGCTACCCTCACTCTTTATGAAGAGAACTGGACTTAGGGCTCATTGAAGTCAAGAACAACTTCATCTAGATCCTTGAGTTGATGTCTCATTGGGCATACATTTTGAGACACACTTCTCAGTCTATTTATGGCTCAAAATGTTGTAGCATTTTATTTCAGTTTGCCTAATAGGGAAGAGATATTAAAAATAATGCAACTAAAACAAATTTTTAGACCACAGTAATGATTTGACCATAGTATAATTATTGTCACAATTTTATTTTTTTCAGTTGTTCATGTCTATGCCTTCTTAGCCTGATTATTTCTTCATTACTAGAAAAGTTGCATACATTTGACATCTGACCAGACTTCTCTAAACCTTTATAAGAAATTAGGCTTTTTGACCTTTTCTCCTGATGACTGAAGTGCTTGTTATGAATGCATTTGCTTTTAGGCTTCTGTTTGAAGGTATATAAATGTGCAATTCTTAAAACAAATGGAAAGAACCGATGGCACGACCTTCATGATCTGATTACCTGCATCTCCATTGGAAATTTAGGGATGACTCCATCACATCTTTCTAATGCATTTATTCTTCTCTGAATTCTCTGATGAAGGATTTTATGCACACTTGTGCAATATGAGTAACTTGGGATGACAGTAAAATACGTTTCTGTTATGAAATAAATTATGAGAATAACACTGTGGAGCTCTAATAGTACCAGTGTCATTATAGTTGCATTTAGCATTTTTCCCAAATCAATGTTCCTGCGTATGTACTCCTCAAGGACACACGACAGATCTGTTTGGTCCAAGGTGTCTCCACAAATCAGTTGTTCTCATAAGTTGCCTGAGCAATGTCTTTAGGAAGTGTTGCATTGCTGCGCACTGGCAGGGTCACCAGTTCCATTTTAATGGCCTGATGTGAATTCCATGTGCACTAATAAGATGAAGTATATGTTAATCTGTAAGATTTTTTTTTTTTTTTTTTTTTTTTTTAGACAGGGTCTCACTGTGCAGCTCGGGCCACCTTGCACTTGTCTTTGCAGCACCCAGGCCAGTTTCAAAGTCGCCGAGATGACCATGCTGTCCCAACCTTCTGCGGTGTTCATTAGTAACTTTCTAAAAACAGTACTCAAAGATCAGCACAAGAGAATGGGGCATTTCTATAGATAATAATACAGTGTGAGTGTTTCATGAAGTGTGTCTCTATATTTCTCAATTTTGGGGGGGATAAAAGTGCAAAACGACGTGAATTTTCCCTTCATCATTGGAAACATGGAGGTGCTGGTGTGGTCGCCTCCTACTGTACTAACACTGCATGCTGGACCAAGCAGTCTGCGTCATTCACGCTTTAATTACAAGTGGCTCCCAGCAAACCTGGAGCCGCCTGGTGGGGAGCTCAGGCCGTGGCCCACTGGTTCAGTGTAGCTATCTCAGGTATTTCCCAAGGGCCATTCTAATTTTATAATTAATGAGTCCACAGAAGCCCCTGGAGTTATCCTGGCATGAGTCCATATTCCATCTCTTGGTATTTGTCCATTTTGTCCCGCTGTGGCAGGACACCTAGTGCCAATGATAGGAAACCCTTTCTTGCTTCACAGGTGACTTGTTCCTGTGACTAGAGGCCTCGATGGACTGGTCGCTCGGCAGGGAGCTACACACAGTGCACTGCAGCACTTAGGGTAAAGAAAGAGTCAAAGGAAGCTCCGCCCTGATGACTTTGCTTTTTGTTCTGCGTAGCTCTCCCATGCACTGCTGTGTAACAAAACAGGGAAGTACAGTACTCTACAGTAACAATCAGCAAAAATTACTATCCTAAATCAGCAGGGTGTAGTGTACAAAAAGACATCGGGGCTCCATGAATAGTATGTAGAGAACTGGACAGAAAAGGACAGCTCAGAGCCTGCACGGCGTGCCTCAGTTGTTACATCTGAAGAGTGGGTAAGCTGGCAGGTGGTTAGGCAAGGAGCAGCTTTAAAGGAAAAGGCTTACTGAGCTCACAGCTTTGAGGCTGAGAGTTTAACTGAACTGGCTCGAGTTCCACCAGAGCTGCAGGTGACACCCCACTAACTAAATCATTTTTCACTAGGCTTTGCCTCTTAAAGAGTCCATGTCCTCTCCAAAAGTCACCTTGAGACCATGTTTGCAACTCAGGGACACTCGGAAAATGCACACTGTCCCTATCCACATCATGGCAAGAACCTTACTGAAAAACGCCAGCATCAAGTGCGAAGCGCCTGCCTGCCTGCCTGCCTGTAGGCACCCCCACCAGCTTGCCACTGTTTCCCCACTGTTGCTCCAGGTCTTCTGCCCTTACAGGTCCACATTCTCCCTGGCCCTCGATCCCCTCGTGTCATTCCCCAGCAGATGTCCTTCCTCTTCCTCTGCCCCTACTGTTGCGGTTCACTTCTCTTCTCTCCAAGACATTTGTCTGAATTATGCTAGTTCTTAATGAACTATGTCATGTAGGGATTCCTGATACAATTTAGAGTTAACAAAGTGCTATTTGGCATAGTGCGGCATAACGACCTTGTCATTCTCTAATTGTATCACATTCATTCCCTTCATGACTCAAATAAAATTCATGCATGCGAAATACACACATAAACATCATTTATGTCTCCTGTAGAATCTGGCACCATCTTATACTATGGCAAATAAATAAGAAAAAATCATGTATATATATATATATATATATATATATATATATATATATATATATATATATATATTTAGAGAAGACATTAATAGAAGCACTTCCTATTACCCTAATATACTTTCCACAACAAACTTGTGGAGTTTCATTTCACTAGTGAAGAAGTTAGCTCTCTGAAATAAGGTGCCTTGCCAGAGGTCAAGCAAGCAAGTTAGCCCTGAAGTGCAGCAGTGGAGGAGGACTGTTTAACCTCTATGTCACCTTGATATAGCAGATGATCACTGAGTATTTGCTTGGCATCCGTTAAGACTTTTATTACGGACATTTACAGTGTGGCTGGCCCCCAGGTTTCCTGCATAATTTTATTTCTGCTGTAATGTCATTTGCAATGATGGATGCAGTCCTAAAAGGACTTCTAGTCAATGTGTTCGTAACTTCACACTCTGACAGAAGCACTTTGTTTCAAATTTAGGAAATAGAAGTATAAGGGAGAAAACAGCGAAACTCCTTTTGGCTTTCAAACCCTAACTTCTCCATGAACTAGAAGTAGAACAGAAACAAAACCGTTAGGTGAAGCTGGGCCCACTGGCATGCCAGGCCCACTGTTAGAAGCACTCGAGGACCCTGACCACTGGCTGTGGAATGGGCATGCTCCGTGCGGGGTGGGCGGGCGGTGGATCCTAACTGGCAGGTTGCCTGGCTTCAGCGGCCCCTGGAGAAGCCAGTGGGTCACAGGGGCTCTGTACTCACGGGTGGCTGAGTCCACTGATCCTCTCAGCGGACTGGTCCCGGAGCAGGGACCCACTAGGCGTGGGTCACAGGGTGTGGCTTGGAGGACGTGTCTCTCCCTGGTGCTCCTCCTTGTGCTCATTCTTGGCCCCTGTGAGGGTTACAGCGTTCCTCTCACAAGCCCTTGCACCATAAGGCCTCCGCTCTGCAGCCAGTGGATGACAGCAGCTGACCTTGCCCCTGTAGCCTGGAGCTGTCAGGTGCTGCATCTTTCTTTTCCAGCATCACTGAAGCTGCCACGAGCCACTAGATGAAGCCAGCGTGCTGTGGGATTCCGCGGCTTGGGATCAGCTTCCGATTCTGAGAGTCACGCAGCGACTACTCTTTGTATCGTGATGTATATTATGTTCAGGGAATAAGAAGCATCCACGAGTTCTTGAGGTGAAGAGTACAGCTCTCCAACCCGACGCACACAGTCCTAGTGACACCTTGGTGCAGAATCTGGGAGTGGCTGTCCGTGAGCTGCTGGAGGACTGAGGATCTAATGAGGGGTGGGCCCCTGGCCTGGAAGATAAAATTGCAAAGTGCGTATCTTCCTCTTGCTAAGAATGAGAATCACAAAACTAACAGTTGGAAAACAAAATTCTTTCTGTTTTCCAACTTTATTGAGATTTAATGAACAGAGATTACACCCATGTCTGGTGTACGTGTAGAGTTGTACTTTGATGTGTTCACACTGTCATAGGATCACAATCACACGTGTCCATCATCTGACATTGTCATCAGGTGTGTGTGGGGGGAGCAAGAGCATGTAAGGTCTGCTTTGGTGGCCAACTTCAAGCGTGTTACATGACTATTAACTACAGCAGTGATAACAAACCTCTGAGAGGCTGAGCGCCTACACTGCAGCCACAGGCGTGCTTACCTATCCCAAAGAGCCAGTGCTGTGATTAAAGCTGAGTACCGGGGTCCTGGTGTCTGGGGTCCTGGAAAGAACAACACATGCCCTTGACTCGTGTGCTGCCAGCGAGGGCCCCGGGTGCCCGCCTGGCAGGTGTGCCCTACGCCAACTGCCACTGAATGTTGTAGATTCTGTCTCCAAACCTTGTTTTGCTGATTTGAAGTTTTCTGCCTTTTGATTAACAATTCTCTATTCCCTGCACCCTCCAGGCCTGGACAACAAACATTGTGTTCTCTGCTTCCGTTTGTTTGGTTGTTTTAGATTCCACATTTAAGTGAGGTCATGCAATATTTATCTTTCTGTGCTTGGCTTACTCCACTTACTTTAATGTCCTCCAGATTCAGGTTGCCATACATGGCAAGAGTTCTTATTTTTTGAAGACACAATAGCATTTCATTATGTGTAGTAGGGGTGCATGTATGCATACTTATTACCTGTAATTCTGAAAAACAACTTACCACTCAAGTGTGAAAGGCTGCATGCACTGGGCTGGGAGATAGCTCACCAGTCTAAGTGCCTGCCTGGCAAGCACAAAGTCCTGAGTTCAATTCCTGGCACCGCATGCCTTACTGGCCCCAGAATCACAGGCAGGCTGTGCCAGTCCTGAAACCAGGCGTGGTGGCTCCCACCTGTAATGCAGTGCAGGGGAGGCTGAGACAGGAAGGCCATTATAAATCTGAGCTGCATAATGCAACACTGTATCCAATAAATAAATTAAAAAGGAAAAAAGATGCATACATTAATTTCATAGTTTGTCTACTATGAATAAAGCTATAACGAACTCAGCATGTAGATTTATCTCAGACATCCTGACTTTACTTCCTTTTGCTATGTGGCCAGAAGCAGGATGCTCATCACAGAACAGTTCTACTTTTTTTTTTTTAAATTTAATAGGGAGCACCACCCTAATGACTTTCTATGGCCATAACTGCCTTCCAAGAGCCCCTCTAAGACCACGATAGGACTCACTTTCCACCTCCTGGGTGCCCGCAGAAGAGACAATGTTCCAACATGTGACACCTTAGGGGACCCTCAAATCATACTCAGACTACAGCAGTTTTGAGACAAACATTGCAATTGCCAAAAAAGGAATCTGAGTCGTCAAGAAGCTAGAGCCATTGTAGAGAGTTATCTTTAAACAAATATCGAAAGCAAGCATTTGTGAGGGAATATCAATTTAGTTCCCATTCTGCTATCAGAGAGAGGGAAGAGTAGCCGTGTAAACCAGCACCTCTGTAATGGAATGAAAGGGGCAGCATGAAATGTCCCTCTGACACACATGGCTTGATTCATGGAACAATTTCTTCATACCTCTCAGGCTGCTGACTGACTCCTCCGCATAAATCTTCCTGAAGATTCTGCAAAGGACTGGCCAATCCTGGAGATGAAATAAAAACCTTTACTTGGACCCAGTTCCTGGCACTTAACCAAGAAGTGCCGCACACAGGTAAAAGCACAAGACCATAATTGGCCAGCGAGGCCCAAGGACCTCTTGGGAGTCCATGGAATGCCACAAGCCTCAGGGGCGCTTCCAGTCATGAATGTTACAAGCTTTCCCCAGTCAACAGGCAGGTCTGTTCCTGAGGAAGAGTAGGCAGTCCCTTCACCCTGGAACTTGGCTCAGAGTGACCAGGGGACAGAAGTACACCCTGCCTACATTGAAGTGACACAAAAAGGATATCGTGCAGGAAAGGCAGAACCGGCACTTGGAACTAACCTTAACGAAAACCTTCATTATTTTCAAGCAGTGAAATTCAGTGACAAAGAACAAATGTTTATGCAGAAGAAATTAATCTAGTTAGAAAGTATCTACATCCATATTTAAACTAATGGTAGCTAGAAATACTACTAGCTAGCTAAAGGAACTTGGTATTTTCTGACAAGGGAGGAAGCAGACTCTCTTGACCCAGAGATCTGCTATAATTGAGATACTATTTTTCTTCAGTGTGTCTGTTTTGTTATCAATTTTTTATCAAACAAAAAGGCGTTCGCGGACAGGCAAGATAGCTCAGCACCTGTTTAGGCAAGCATA
The DNA here is from genome assembly GCA_004027915.1 of Capromys pilorides. Lineage (NCBI taxonomy): Eukaryota > Metazoa > Chordata > Mammalia > Rodentia > Capromyidae > Capromys > Capromys pilorides. Next base: position 448 of record PVKN010024870.1, on the reverse strand, counting down.
AACATGCGCAGGGGACCGCGGTTCGATCCCGGGCACCACACGCTGTGCCAGCCGCACCCTCAAGGTGAACTCAACCTGCAAAATAAAAGGGGGGAGGCATGTTCTCTCAATCTTAACATCCCCCGTTGGTAAAACCCAGAAATTTCAGCTTCTATATTCAAGTGAAAATATTGATAAATACAGCGCTCCTTTCCCACCAAATCAACATTCCAGAAGTGATCTGCCTAAGGAGAACGGAGTGAAGAAAACTGCAGGGAGAGCTGGGCGGTGCAGGCGCAGCACAGCAGAAGCGCAGGGTGGAGTGGCCACCGGCAGCACTCAGGACTGGGGTCCGCACCCCGCGAGCGAGCGAGTGAGCCAGTGAGCTGCTCTTCCTGGTTCCTGCACTGCGGCCTGAGGAAGGCTGCCTCCCAACTCCGAAGTCCTCCTCTGTGTCTCCACCCTGGCC